>RWGY01000005.1:19632754-19745720 GCA_007726485.1 Eragrostis curvula
GTCTTCCTCTGTCTCAGCCTCTCAGGGAGAAGCAGAGCCCGCCCAAGTGTCTCGCTCGGTCGCTCCCGCACTTATCGGACCGCGTGCCATGCAATGTTCCATGCCCGGCGTCTTGTCGTAGGCCGCAAGAGATGCCATCTCCATCGAGGTCTCCAAAACTAACCAGATCATCGTAATTAATCGATCACCATCCAGCAGACCAATGGGACCATGGCGCTCCAGGAGGCGCTGCAGCTGGTGGGCGGGCGTTCAGGGAGGCATGCGTGGCGAGGACCTGCACAGCAAAGTCCAGTCGGAGTACGTTGTCCCTTGTCCGATAAGGAAGTCAGCCGCGCCCGCCGTGACTGTTTCGCCGCCATCGGGGAAGAACGCATCGTGCAACTCTAGCAAGTCCAAGCCAATCAAGCTCACTTTTCACACGACGTGAACTGTGAACAACCGTCCGGCGGCTACTACTCCGTGTACAAGCTCCACTGCTGCCCTGTCGGCGCATGCGTGCAGAGGTAGGTCGACGACAGCTAACGCGCCGGCCATGACAGGCGGCGTTCCCGAGCAGAGCACTCTTTACTTTCTTAACAAAGCTGGCCAAATCTCTAAAAAAAAAGGTTCACTGAATCGAAAATAATATATTTTTAAAAACATTTGTTACGTAGCTTCAGCGAATCAAGTTGAAAGAACAACATATGAAAACCTTTTTATCTTACTTTTATATCATTTTTCGGAGAGCCGTACATCTTTATTAAGAGAAGTGGAAAGTCTGATTACATTCGTGCTGGCTACTGAATAAAGAACCAAAATATCCTCTACCGATTTATATGATCTCTATTGATTTATATTATATAATATAAAGGGCGCGACTAATTTTCAGCTGCCTGAAAAGAGGGGGTTGTTTCAGTCGACAACCACAGCCGTCGGATCTCAATCCGATGGCTGTGGTTGTCTGTAGTTCAAAGCTGTTGTTTTGTTCCTGGTTGAATGTAAACGGGCAGCAACAAAAATCCAACAAAGTTCAAAATTGAAACGGGCGCAAAAAAAAAGGCGCCAACCCGATTACAGGAACAGAGTGCCAACTTTTCTGTTCTCAAGAAGTACACAGGAAAGCGCCAACCCGATTATAGAAGCAAATGGATAATGTCATGTTTATGTTTCTGTTCAAATTGCAGCTTGTAAACAACTACATAATAGTGCTAACAAGAAGAAAACTTAAGAACAAATAAAATATAGTCATGTTTCTGTTCAAATTGCAGCTTGTAAACACCTAAGGACATGAAAACAACTATACAAATGTGCTAACAAGAAGACACTTAAAAGAAGTAAAATATGGTTATGTTTCTGTTCAAATTGCAGTTTCTAAAGAGCAAAAATGATCCTAACTGTAGCTTCCATAATCAAATCACAAGATTGAAAAAACAATACAAATCTGCTGCCCAAATGTCAATATTCCCAAATAATGGCACAAAATTCAGGAATCTTCTATGAAATTAAAAAGATCTGAATGCTAATTTAGGTAAAAGTAACACGATTCATCATATAGCATCTCTACCAGCAAAGAAAAAATTAAGCAAAAGAGACTGCATCAGACTTTGGCATTCCAGCTACAAGCTCGACGGGGACTGTAAGAACATGGTCATTGTACATGTAAATACAATCCCTGTCGAGCTTTGTAGCTAGAAAGCATATACAGTAAACAAGCCAATCATCATATGCAGTAAAAAATTCATAAGGATCTGAATGATACTTAGGGTACAAACAACATAATTGAAACATTTAGCCATCAACAAGAAGAATATGAAAAAGATACAATACATTCATATATATAGAGCACAGACACATGGACATCTAACAGAAAGAGTTCATCCTAGATACAAACTGAAAAACATAGCCAAGAGATATTCAGAAGCTAACCTGAACATAGCCAAGACATATGCTCAGCCTTAACTTGTTTGCCTTTTCCTCTCTTGGAACCACTACCAGACACATCACATTTTCCTCTAGCACTTGACATTGCTGATGAATGTCCTAAAGTAACAAAACAAAAATGGAATCATTATTGTATTCTAACAGTTATTTTATTCTACAGTTATGACAAAACACAAAATCACTTCACTATATGAAGACATAGACAAAATCCATAACAGGGAAAAATAAACAATTTATAAAACAAGTTACTATTAATTAACACTTTTATTCTACAGTTATGACTAAAACAAATTAGTTTTGAGAAATATTACATAAATAAAATCCCTGACAGCAAACAAGAGAAATAATTTTTACTCAAACAAGATACATATTTGTTTCATATCAAGAATCTACAGTTTGGACTCAAACAAATTGGTTTTCAGTATGACTACATAAATAAAATCCCTTACAGCAAACAAGAGAAATAATTTTTACTCAAACAAGATACAGATTTGTTTCATATCAAGAATCTACAGTTTGGACTCAAACAAATTGGTTTTCAGTATGACTACATAAATAAAATCCCTGACAGCAAACAAGAAAGATAAAATGTGCAGAATCTACAGTTTGGACTCAAACAATTAGTTTTGAGTATGTTTACATAAACAAAATCCCTGCCAGGTAACAAGAAAAACAAGTTAAACAATTACAAATAAGAGATAATCAACAAAATTATTTGCTCATGTTACTTTGTTCCATGTTTTGAATCTACAGTTAAGACTAACACAAAATGTTTTTGAGTATGTTTACATAAACAAAATCCTTGACAGCTAACAAGAAAAACAAGTTTGACAATTACAAGGGATAATGATAAATAATCTTGGCCTATGTATGTCTAATTAGTTCCATGTATATGTTTAAGTCTAATTATTTCCATGTTAATGAGTTTGGATACATAAATAAAATCCAGAACAGGAAACAAGAAAGATAAGTTTCAATGAAACAAGTTACATATAATGGACAAAATTCTTTGTTTAAATCTATTTTTATTTTGGTACATGTGCATAATCTATAGTCAAGACTAAAACAAAATTGTTTTGACTATGTAAACATAAACAAAACCCTTAACAGCAAACAAGAAAAACAAGTTCGACAATTACATGTAAGAGATAATGAACAAATATTTGTGTTCATGTTATTGTTAACTTTGTTCCATGTTTAACCTTTGTCTATGCTAAATATCTGTCACATGAATTAGTTCTTTCCCATTTTCAGATTCCCATTAGCAGAATAAATGAGTGGTTGCATTTTAGAAACATTGTCAGATAGAAAGAGAGAGGCAGCCCCAGATGAACTTCAAACATTAACTGAAAATCAAAGGAAAGAGAGCAATACATGATACTACAAAATGAAAGAGCTAAGGATGTTTACTAACCTTTGTGGTGGAATGAGAGCCGGCTATATGAAATGAGCACCAGGAGAAGTGTAGCTGCGTGTTCAGTTAATGTAATATTTAAAAAAATGAGAAGAATATAGCCAGCATTATGTCCTGAGTAGTTGCAATTTGATATACACAACCAAGACATGAAATGGCACATAAAACCAAATTGCTCAATGAAGCTAATTACAAAAAACGAAGGACAATGCTTAGCAAGGAACAAATATTATCTTGACAAACAGATAATCATCACATAACACATAACAAGTCATAGTGCAGATAATATTTGCACAGTCATCATCTATATAGATTCTGCTACGAAGATCTATTGCTACTGCATATGACATTACACAAGAAAAAAATTTGATTTTAATATAATTTTGCCCCAAAAAATTAAATGCATTACCAAAATTTGCAATGAATCAACAAATCTGATAATGCACATGGGGCTTCTAGACATGACTTGCTGAACAAAAGATAACATTACAAATTTATAATGCAAAACTGCCAACTGGCCAAAATGGAAATGCATCGCAGCAGGCAATAACGAATTTGAAACTGATGCTGCTTTCAACATGAAGCAAATTACTTGTCTTTCACCAACTTGAAACACCCAAAGTAGACATTGTTCAACAATTTTCACACTAACTTAACATCTGAATACTAAAAAGTTCGTGGCAAAATAACTAAAACAGCAACCAAGCAACAACTTCTTCAATAATAACTAAGCTAAAGCAGCAGAGCATCGGCACGTGCATCAACTTCTTAATCAGACTCAGCATCATCAGCATCAGCATCAGCACCTTCCTCTTCGCCCAAACCGTCATCAGAATCATCAGACATTACTACTGGATTGGCTTCAGATGCAGCGGCTTCAGCTGCAGCACGTTCTTCATTTTGGCGGTTATGGCGAACCAAGACATTGATCCTGTCCTGCGTTTCCCTGATCTCAATGGTTTCACCAAAGTCAAGCACAGGAAAATCAAAGTCAAGCACTTTGTGGAACCTATACTCCCTAGCACCATCAACAATGGCATAAAAGCTGCATAAGACAACAGCAGCATCATCATTTGGGCACTTGACAAAGACTTTGTTTTCATAGTCAATAGCAACCTTGATTTCAGAGCATCCATTAAGTATCCTGCAGGAAGCAAAAAAATTTAAAAAACAATACAATAGATAAGAGATATGCATATTCTATTTTATTTTTGAAATACTGAACTAGTAGCAGAATAGATTATAGAAATGCACCTTTTGCAGCTCTCAGTGACAGATAACCACAAATGATCCCCATCATGAGTTCCAGACACAACAACCAGACAGGTTTGAGGCCCATGTTGGATATCAAGATATTCTGCTACAATGTTGCTCATTACTTCAACAACAGGGTCAGGTTCAACATAAGCAGCTACAGCATCAACATCATCACCCTGCGGTTTCACTGCACGCACATCTACTCGCATGCGATTACCAGGGTCACTATACAGGCTAAACAACTCAGCATCATCAACCCTATAAAAGGGCAATACAGTCACAGGAGTTTGAGAGTACAACAACTGCCTGCTGAAATGTTGAGCATTTTCAGTACTACGGCATCTGATAAGTATTCTTCTCCCAGGATCCACTCCCATGTTAACATCTTTTATAGACAACCTAGCATTGTGTCCACTATGATAAAAGAAAAAAAAATAACGATCAGGGATTGAAAGAAATACAAATATATTTAAAAGTATCAAGACATCCACATTGGTACAATAAAAATTATCATGACTTCCAATTAGTAAGAAAGTGTAAGCTATGTACATGAAAACAGTATCCAGAGATGTATATTTAGAACAATTTGGCAGCATCATTTCATTTACTGAAAATATACTAAAAAATAACTTCATAAATTTAGAAGGAGAAATATTCTTTACCTCTTCATTGCAGCCATGATAACAACAAAGATGTTATTGCTCCTCATCGGGTTAGGACAACAAATTAACCATTCCTGCGGACCTTCTACCACATGCAAATAATCAGCAAGTGTCCTTGATAGATACAAAGCCTTCCCCTTGGGAACAAATGGAGCAGCCTTGTTGTCTTTCTTGTCTTTCCTCAGGGGACCACCAGAAGAACCACCACTTTCATAGGATGACGCAACTTTCTCAGCCATCCTGTTGATATTAAAAATTAGAGACATGAAAAAAAGAAAATCATGAACAGATATATCATCAAAGAATATTCTATGCTATGCAAAGTTTCAAATGCAACCAGTGTTTAAGCCTATAATTACAACTATAATTACAACTAGACAAGATAGACTAGACCAGTGTTTAAGTCTAGTTTCAAATTGCTAACCTTTTTTGTAAAAATTGCTAATCATGAAACCTATAATTACAACTAGACAAGATTGCAATTTGAATACATATTAAATGCAAATTTAAATTGCATATATATTTCCTCAAGTTTATAGAAACAACTTTCATGACACATCAGTTTTCAATTTAATTATCACAATAAAACTATCATTATGCACAGGGAAAGCATAAATACATTAACTTCATCAAGGTAATTTGTTCAAATAATACAACAAACAAACAAACAGTACCATGACAGTAACAGATTCCACAAGAGTACCATGTTCAGTAGAAATTGCGAATCAGATAATGTAACCAGGTTTGAACAAATTGATAAGCAAATAATCTCTGTTTCCTCTTATTTTTATAAACAATTTGTCAAACAGATAAGATTTCATTAAAATAAACAAAATGAAATGACGAATCAACACAACGAAGCAAACTTAACGCATGAGATTAATTACAGCAACACAAACAAAGGTAAAACACACCATCTTTCATAATATATACATCTCCTTTGTATAGGAACTTGGAAGACCAAAAACACTTACTTGAGCGAAAAAAACTTGAACAAGAACAAGGAGACTCTTCTGCAGCCTACAAAGTTGTAAACATGAAAAGTAAGATTACAGATTAGAGATGAAAAGGAGCCGGCTTTGAAACTACAAAGCCCTTGAAACAAAGAACAAACTTAGGGATCAAAAGGAGGAGAAACAAGAAGAGGCAGCAAGGTTGAAAACCTTTTGCCTTCTCTGCGCCTGCGGAGAGAAGTCGGGAGATGGGAATGCGAAACAGGAAGGGTCGGGGTTGGTTTTTATAGGGCGAGAGGCCCTGTACGTGGGTGCAACTGAAAATCAATTAACAGAGAAAATGGTGCCTAATAAATAGGAACTGAAGGGTCGCGGGAAACGATGAAGGGCTGGAGGATTATGTCTATCTAAACTGACCGGCCGGCAAATACGAGAACGTGGTTCCAAAAAATCCGGAAGTGAAGCGTCACAAGCACTGTAGGGCTGATCGTGTTTCTGTTGCACGAATGAACGTCGTGTACAGGAAACGTAAGCCCTCCTGAACCAAACCGTTCAAGTCGCCTAGAAAAATAGGATACAGAAAAAGGCCCATATAAAAACAGATGTAACAGCCCATGTAAGGCAAAAGCCCAATAAAGACTAAAAAGGCCGTACATACAGAATTCCAGAAACAGATGCAATAGCCCACATAAGGCAAAGGCCCAATAAAGACTAAAAAGGCCCAAAACAAACATAATTCCAGAAATATCCCACCAACTCTACATGCTACAGACAGAAATGCTCTTTTGCAGAAGTTGTCTCCCTTCAAAGACCGAAATACCCTTCCTTTGTAATTTTTTCACAGCTTGCTAAAAACAAAGCTTCCAAGAATACCCTTGAACCCCCGGGCAAGAAAGAAACGTAGCACAAGGGTAAAACCCAAGAGAGAGCAGATCGGTGAGCTCCTCTCTTGTTCCTCGTGGGAAACAGAGAACAAGAGGAAGGAGGAAAATCCCACCCGATCAAGATGAAGAAGAAGAAGGCCAAAGAAGAAGAACCCAAATCAGCAGATAAGAAGGTAACTAGCGTGTTCGTCTCGCTGCTTTGCAGCGGCTGTTTTGCAGCAGCTACAGTATTCGCAGTTATTTTTTCAGCAGCAACTACAGTGTCTTCAGCAGCAGCTACAGTGTTCGCAGTTATTTTTCTGCAGCCGCAGCTGCAGCGAAACGAACAGGCTGAACATTACCTCTCTCCTAAACCGCCAGGTGCTATCCTTTGTGTGTTTGTTCTTGCGTTTCTTTCCTGCTGCTGCTGCTCCTGCTGTGTATTGAAGTGTTCATATTCAGAAACAATTCATGGTACAAATGTAGATTAGCAAGTTGCTTTCTTCAGTCCTGTTGAGTTACAGACACATTCATTAGCAAGGCATGTGAATCATATACTGATTGAGGCTGAAACAGGAATCCAACATGAACTAAAACTAAGATTTCAACAATGAAAGCATATACTTCCATGTCAAGAATTGTCGAATTGCATGTGGAGATAATAGATTTCATGTTCACACATATAACTTGCACATATTTGTTGCAGATTGTGAGTATTGGCAGCATTATGAATCAATCGACCTCTGCTCATATTGAAAAGGAAATGATGGTTGAAGACAAAATAGCTTCAAAGGATCAAACCAGAAGCACTCAATTTCGAGTACGTATCTTCAAGATATAATCTATTGCCAAAACAAATGCTACTACAAAATACAACATATCATTGATACAAGTAACATATTTTACCTCTTTGCAGACTCTACTTTTCGGCAACATTGCAAATGATTCAGAGACAGATTATGTGCAAGAAAAGAGAAATTTAAAGCAGCAAACACCTTCAAACAGGAAACCTGTCAAAGAGGTAAGAGTTACTTTCTCGTTTGAATTCTTAAAAGCACAATCATGCATCATTTTCTAATACAGTAGTATCAAATTCACAATGTCATTAATATAGCTAGTATAATTTTGATGACAGCTAACTCTAGGTTTGGGAGACACAATGGGAGACACAATAACTGATTCACTGGAAGAATATGGTCGAGAGAAGGGAGCATTATTCCAGGATACACCTTCAAAAGATTCTTTTACAAACTCAAATGTGAGACAGGTAAGAACTAATTGCTGGTTCATGTTTTCAATCAAGAAATAAACTAAAAATAATAGAAAATATTTTACATGATTTTACAGGATAAAATCACTGCTGATAGAGGAAGTGAAATGCTGAGTAACGAATACAGCATGACTCAGAGTTCATTGAACAAATATACAGAGGTCAAGTGTTTCATTCTACAAATTGCATAGTCAATATATCATACTTGCACTTTATGTACATTGCAATTAAAGTAGTAAAGATTAGCAACTATTTTCTGCACTTCAATATTATCCTATTACTTGAACTGACAAAAGTATAATCATTAACAGGCATCCAATCTTGGACCTACTGGAGATTTAATACTATCACAAGGAGAAACAAGTTATACAATACTTATGGAACAGAAGACAGCACCCAATACAATTACACAAAAGCAGATAGAGACTGAACTGCCAATGTTCAAGAGCTATGTAGATCTTCTATAGTCTACTGATGATTTTGAGGTAAATCTTCTATTAGTTTACTATATTATTTAGTGAACTAAATAATATTGCAAATAATTATGTAGTGCTAATGATAACTGTTTTGAAGCTAATGATAATTTTTTATAACAACAGGACACAAGTATGTATCTAGGAGCAAGCACAGCGTATGAAATGGACAGCCCTGTGTACCTGGGTAACAGAAATTGGACCAGCCAGATTATCAGGTCTCAATACCTGAATAAGTGTGGAGAAGCAAATGATTTAGCAACAAATAGCGAACTGTTGAGCTCAGACTTCCTGCTACCTACTGCAGTAGATGATGAAATATTCGCAAGCATCATGGAAAACAACAAGACAAACCTGCACAGTATTGGCAGTGATGGTCACTTGTTGACAAACAGCGCTGACATGACCATCGAGTACATACAGACTAAAGGAACAGGTGATCCTCAGCAAAATTCAGTACAAGCAGATACATATCCTGAATTTGCTTGGTCATCTGAAGATGATGAAGAGAATAGCTTTTCAGTTCAAAATGAAGGAGCAACAATACCAAATGATGATTCTGAAACAGAAGATTATAACAACCAAGTTGAAGTGGACAGTGAGTCAGAATCAGAAAATGAAGACGCTGAACTACAAGCAATTCTAGAACAAGATGCAAGCATTCATGCAGCAGAGACATCAACTCAAGAAAATGAAAGCAGACATGCTCCATTACTTGGAATGACATTCAACACAGAAAAGGAGGCATATAGATTCTATAATGAATATGGTTTTATTGTTGGATTTTCTGTCACAAGATGGTCAACATACAAGTGCAAAGAAAAAAAGGATCCCAACTTTGGAAAGGTTACAAGAAGAACCTTCAAATGCAACATGTTTGGAAGGAAAGGTCCACAAAAAGAAACTAGTGAAGGGTCAGGTGTACAAACACTGAACAAGGGGAGGAAAACAGTTGCAACCCCACCAACACCAAATCTTGAAACAGCGAAAAGGAAGACAAGTGCCAGTTCATACACAATGCCCAGCTGAAATGATAATTACGCTCATTGGAAACAAGTGGACAGTCACAAGAATAAATCTTGAACACAATCATCCTCTTGCAGCCAGAGACCAAATGAGCTGCCTCTTCTCTCAGTCAAAAATGACAGATATGGAAAGCAAGCTGATAAGAACATTCAGCGAAGTCAACATAGAAGACAGAAAAATCATGGCAATACTATCGTACATCAGAGGTGGAACAACACCTTACAACAAGAAGCATGTCAGTAATATGAAAACCAGGATCAGACAAGAAAATTCAGAGAATGACATGACACAAGTATCGCAATGGTTCTAAAAAATGCAAGCTGAAGTCCCAATGTTCTATTTCACATTTGATACTGACAGCAAGTTCAAAGTGCAGAACATTTTTTGGGCAAGTGGAGACAACAGGAGGTATTACCAAAAGTTTGGTGACTTCATAAGCTTCGATACAACGTACAACACCAACAAATACAACATGAAATTCGCTCCGCTAGTGGGAATCACTTCACCTGGAGATAACTGCTTGTTTGGCTGTGCTTTCCTGAAGGATGAAACAATAGAAACATTTCAGTGGCTATTTACAAAGTTCTTGGAATGCATGGGAGGGAAACATCCAATATCAATTATCACAGATCAAGATCAAGCAATGAGGACAGCGATAAAGAATATCTTCCCAAACACAAATCATCGCAACTGTTACTTCCATATTGTCAAGAAAGTTAAAGAAAGAGGTGGACGCACATTTGCCATGAAAGATAACAAAGATCTCTACGATGATTTGTTTGACATTCTAAGACACAGCTTAACAGAAAAAGAGTTTGACAGACTGTTTCTGGAGTTGCCTAAAAAGTATGACATCAAAGGGTTCAACTATCTCAAGGAAGTCTGGAAGATAAGGAAAAACTTTGCACCGGTATATTTCAAAAGCAAGTTCTATCCATTTGTCATCTCTACTGCTAGGAGCGAAGGTACAAACTCACTGTTTAAGCTGGATGTTGGACCAACATACAGCCTCATGAGATTCATGCACGAGTACAAAAGGATTTCTGACACAACTCAGAAAAATCAGAGAACTAAAGAATTCAATTCAAGGAGAACTATGCCTGAGCTATTTTCATGCTATGAATTTGAAGTGCAAGCCGCAAAACTGCTCACAAGGAAGATATTTTTCAAGTTTCAGCAGGAAATAAAGTTTGCTACAAAATATATATGTGAAGAGATAGAATCAAAAAAGAGATACGCAGTCTACAAAGCACCAAACCACAGAGAAAATGAATTTAGGACAAGAAAGTACATTGTCACTTTGGACATGCCACATGCATTGTACTTCTGCATCTGCTGCAAGTTCCAAAAGGATGGAATATTGTGCTCTCACATTTTAAGAGTCCTGCAAAACCTAAACATATTTCAATTGGATGAAAAGTATTTTCTAAACAGATGGAGAATGAAAGGCAAAAAGCAAGAGAGCCAGAAGAGTTTCATACCAGAGATTGAAGTTGGCACAAGCAGCCAACTGAGATATAACATTCTGTGCACAAGATTCTGTGGAATATCATCTGATGGCTCAAAAACAGGAGACAAATTCAAATTTCTGTTAGATGAAGCTGATAACATAGACAGGAAGTTAGCAGAAATGAATGATGAAGATGAAGTCACAGATCTACCTGACAACTCAGCTCAAGAATCCCAGGCAAATCCAATTCAGAATCCTGATTTCGCAACAAAGAAGGGAAGACCACCAAAACCTAAAAGAAAGATTGGTACAATGGAAGAAAAGAGGACAAAACAAAGGAATCTTTGTACTCATTGCCGTCAAGATGATCATAACATTCAGAGGTGTCCTAATCTACATTTGCCTCAAGTACCAGCGAAACCAAGAAAAAAGAAAGCAAAAACAAGTAATAACGGTAACTCTTGTACTCTCTTATTTCAAATGAGACAAGGACAGATAAAAGCTAACACACATCTATTCTTTTCAGATGACATCCATGGAAGCAGCAAAAGTATCAAGAAGAAGCCTGCTGCCAAAAGACAGCGAAAGACAATCCCAAAAGACAAGGGAAACAAAGGCAAAGACAATATACAAGACATAGACTGAAGAAGCCGTCAACATCAATATATACAACAGAAGGAAAATTCATAGCATTAATATGACA
This sequence comes from Eragrostis curvula, assembly GCA_007726485.1. Lineage (NCBI taxonomy): Eukaryota > Viridiplantae > Streptophyta > Magnoliopsida > Poales > Poaceae > Eragrostis > Eragrostis curvula. The sequence goes on from RWGY01000005.1 coordinate 19,644,746, forward strand.
TTGTAACTGCAAGAATGCATATTTCGAATTCATATGGATGTAACTAAATTACTCTTGCTATTTCTCCTTACCATGTTCAGAGTTATAGACAATTAATTTTGCAAGCGTTTTCAATGATACAAGTTTACTGATAAAATTTGCATAGCAGCTACCATACTAGTGTAGCAACTACTAGTATAGATGATGACAAAAATTACTATGAAATAGATAACTGCTCGTTTACTCACTTCAGTTCCATGACGTCGTGGCCTTTACAAGCTGTCGTGCCTCCTGCAGTGAAAGAATTAAAACTACTACAACAAAAGCTTGACAATCAAACATATAGTGCAAAGTGATACGATTGAAGCAATAGATCGTATCGATATTTAGATATTTGTTACTGCGATATCCACAACAGAAATTGTTCGAGAACGATCCATGCACCGGATATATAGCTACAACGATGCAAAGTTATCCACCCATCACATAGTTACAAAACAGACCACTCACACACTCTCACACCATTACAGCTTTGCCACGAAACTAAGATCTGAAGAAACTACCAAGCAACCTACTTCGCAAAGTACTTTGCATACACCTACAAAAAAAGTAAATCAAATTATGAGAAAAAAGTCAAGTAATGAAAAATATAAAAAGCTAACTATATTGTACAGACCTCAGGTTTATAGGTCTTCACCAATTCGACTGAGTCAACCATTTTATTCTTCGGTGCGAAAATCATCTCATTGACAAACTTCTTCCTGATATTGCGGATATCAACTTGAGTGAACTTCTGATGAAGATTCACATTTGGCTCAAACACTTCCAGCAACTTCAAGATGAAGACTCCACCATCGTTTCTAATAAAATAAGATAAACAAATCATATAGAAAACTGACACAAGACTTCAAAATTTAGTACAAATTGGATATAGCAAGACATACTCATTTAATTGCTGAGGAACATCAACAAAATATGGACCCTTTAAAAGGGGTATGCCACAGTCCAGTTGAACTGTTTGTTCCCAGATTGCAAAGAAATTTTTTGCCTACAACACAAAAATAAATATCAAAAAGTTAACAAAAATAACAACAGTATACTATATTCTCAAAACAGAAAGTTAATATCACCCACAAATGTTTCCTTCATTTGCCTATGATAAGCAGAATCAGGACCGTAGTTAGCACAATCAGGCTCAAGATAAAGGTAGCATCTATTTTTCAGGTCAACAACAATGAGTAACCAGTGATTTCTGTAGAATATTGGGAAATATAGCTGCAATAATAGACAGAATAGTTCAAGTAAAATAATCAAAATAAGACACAGTGATTGAACAAATTAAATTGACCATGTAAATTTTACAAACCAGATTGGAGTTGTACAATTTCCTAGCAGAATTGGCACCATTAAATGATTTCACTGCATAATCTCTTAGTTCTTTTTCCTTTGCAGGCCTGGTATAACATTCCAGTAAATAATCCTACATAAATATATACATAAATATAAACTAGCATCACATCTCAAACAACTGAGAATAATTAATTTAGAACCTAGGTACTGAAAACACTTACGCTAACTTTGGTGAAGAAGAAGTGCTTGTAAGATTCGCGAGGATGCTTCGTATCAAAAAGATACTTGCAATAAGCATTAACAACAAAGGTTTGCACTTTTCCATTTGGTCCAAGAGAACTCCCAAGAGAATTAAAGGTAACTTTCACGTGCTTGTACAAAATAGCTAATTCACTATATGAAAACAAACTTTGCATTAATATACGAAATTAAGCAAATAATAAAAACAGAGCAAACTTGATATTGACAAATAACATACTTGTCATGATCACTCCTAGACAGCTGCAACACAACATCATACACTTCTTTCTCACGGTTAGTGAGACAAATCTTTGGACGCTCGTTCATATAGGGAGAAACTTGATACCTACTTCTGACATGAACTCTTCTAGCACGATGATTTGCCAATTTCCCCGAAGAACTTCCACTGACAGCAAGTCGGTCACTAGTACCAATAGAGTTATCATAATATTTATCTGAGTCATGACACATTGCTGAAAGTTTATCATTTGCGGTTCTCTCTCCAGTAATTGTGACATCACTGTTATCTTCAAGCCCTTGGCTCTGCAATTTCTCTTAATAATCAGTAAACAAGAAGTACAAACTTACACAAACACATCAACTTGCACAAATATTTTCAGTAATTATCAGCACGATGATTGCTCTCAAAAAACAACTTACAAGAATAACATATTCACCATCGTTATTTAAAAAACCAATGGGCTGTGCAGAATATGGACCAGAAACATCACGAACTTCATTTGTTTCATCATCAGTATTAGAAAGAGATTCCATAATTAAATAATCCTAATTAACAACATGAATAGAAGTAAAATCAGGAAACAGATAAATGAAACTATTTATTCTAAAATATAAACAAAAACAAAACTGACCTCAAATGCAAACTTATCATGAGAGTTATTGTTTGATGCTGTGCTCTGAGATGCTTCTGGATTGATATTATGTTCAACATTGGCTTTAGGTAATTTGTAAGCGGATAAAACACGCTCATGCAGCCTAGAACCTTTTGGAAGAATACCACTTGAATGATGACTAGAAGTACTTGCCTGATATCAAAAATTCATGAATACAAAGAACAGCAAATAGAACCAATCATTTGATTGAAATGAAAATAGATAACTTAACTGAATTGGTTGGCGTAGGAATACTACTACAACCGACTGGACGTCTTAAGTTGACATCTTCAACATAATTCCCCATATCATCTTCATCATCGAAAAACCGAAAAGAAGGAACAGATGGAGAATTGAAATAGGGAGCCTTCTTAGTAAATTTATCTTCAAAAAACAAAAATGAAACAATGGATAGAAATCACCAACACATGATCAGCAAAGATATTGACAAACTGGAACAAACCTTTTTCATGAAAATCAGCTGCAACAGTCTTGCCATGGCAAACAACTTTTGGATCAGGACAAGAATTTTTTGAAGCTTCAGCATTTTCTACATTACTGTTCTGCTGAGTAAAATATATCGATTCAGCTAAAAGTATCCATTCTACTACTAGAAAAATGACCACAGAAAAACAAAAAAGGAGAATCATACATACTTTGAAACTACCAGCAGCAGGAGGAGGCTTAGATGCAGAGCAAACCCTATGTCCTTCAGATGCAACCTTATCATTAACATTTTTCTTGTTGAATTCACACCGTGTAATTTCGTTGACATCTTCAACAGGCACTTTTGAAGAAACCTATACATAATTATCAAACAGCTTTATCAAATGCACCAAATCCAGGGAGAAAATATATTTAACATCAAAATAAAGTGAAAATTAACTCACTGCATTTACTGAAGCAGATTGACGCAACTTTGTACGATTATATTCCTCATGCTTCCTGGCAACTTCATCACAGGCCTCTTTGATTGATTTTTCCAATACTACACGCTTTGGAGAAGGAACACTTTCATCAACCATAACTGGGTTCTCCTTACTTCCTTGAGAGACAGACTAAAATATGAAACAAAAAAATGAATCACAAACTGATAAGCCAAAAAACAAATAATGCTATACATGATATTGACAAGGCAATACAACCTCATGATGAACAAGCATACAGCCAATATCCTACATATGTTTAAATATTATAAACAAGGTTATTAGAAATAGTACTCACATCAACATTGACATTGGAAGGTCGGCTCAAAGGAGATTTAGTAGCATTAAGAGCTAGACGGCGTCTTGTTCTTGAAGCAACAGAACCCGTAGATTCAGGACTACTAGTATTCCTCTTTCTCTTACGTTGACCAGAACTTTTGACCTCAGCTTTATACAAAACATCAAATAAAATAGGTCAGAACTGCATAGAAAAAATAAATTTACAAAGTCACAGAACAAGTTATTTGACTTACAAAAGCACTCTTGTGATGGTACAACAACAGTGGCTTGAGAACAAATGTTATTACCACCAGATTCTTGATAATCACCATCAGAATCAAGTTTCTCAGTATTAGCATCTTCATTTCCATCATTATTATTCATGGAATGGTGTGGATCTTCCTGATTTGAATTGCCAGCAGCACCATCATTCAAATTACCAGTTTCAGCATTATCAGCAACACTAATTTCATCTTGCAAATACTGGAATATTTGTATAACAAGCTGATCAGGGCTGTAGTCAGGAGCAGCAAATCTTTGAATGGAGAAACATTCGTACAGGCCACAGATACCATTTCTAACCTACAAATAGAAAAAATTTGCAATGTTAAATTGAACTATACAGCAGACAATGAACAAACTACAAAAAATAAAGCATGTATAAAATGGATCCTACACATACATTTTCAGGAAGGTAGGCGAACCTTTCACCTAAAGCACGCTTCAGTACGTAGTATTGATCACCAAAGACAGAAACATTTGCATAACAAGTTTCTTTGAATTTTTTAATCTGTAATATAATAGACATAAGTAACAAAACAAAATATAAGGATATAGTACAAAAGCATTTTTACAGAATGGAACTTACAGGGCGCTTTCCGAACACATTGTTCGACACACAGTCAATTGAACTGTATTTTTTCACCATTGAGCCTTTCCAAACAGATATGCGAGGGATGGCATTTGAGATAGTTACATTTGGACCAAATTTCACATGATCCAAATAAAAGACCTGGATGAAATTACAAAAACTAATTAGCTTACATCAATCATAATCAGTGGCGTGGTCAGGTCATGTCAGCACATTGATTAAAAGTTAACAAACAATAATGAAACAGCTTCAAAACAGAGTATATACAGCTTATAAGCCAGGGTAGAACAACAACTGATCAAAGGAATATTGAATTAAAAAACAAAAATAGAGCATATAAGAACACACTTACTGCGAGAAAATAGATACAGCCACCCAAAGTCTTGCGCTTGTCAACAATGTACTTCTTGACTGCTAGAAGCAATCTCTCCAAAATGAATTTGGACCAATCCCACTGTTTAATAGTGGACAGATCAACCAGAGGCTTCAAATATTTAGGGCTAGGATAGGTACTTGAATTGGGACAGAGAAAAGTTGATAGAGCAACAACCATGAAACAACGAAAGAACTGATCATCTGACATTTTTTCCTTCAACAGAATTTTTGAACCAAATGTCTTGATAGTTGGGATGGTTGAAGCATCAAAAAATTCCAGAAACTCCATCTTCCCAGATTCTCCAGTATCAGAAATATCATTGCCACCTAGAGTTGTTCCAAGAACATTATGAACAGATAAAGCAGTGAGAGGAATCACCTCACCATTTACATGGATATCATGACATTTCTCATCGATATGATCGGCTATCCACTGCACAAATCTCCTAGGCACAGGGCAGCCATCAAACTGCAGCAGGTCTCCAAATCCATAATCAGTAACCACTTGTTTCTGATGATCATTCAGAGCCATGATGACATCCTTAAAATAGGATTGATTGCACCGGCTATTCGCTTTGACTGTGATCGGTTTGCTGGGACCAGCTTCAACATTAGATACATCAACAGTGCTACGTGTACTAACACCTTGCCTGCCAATGCCAGAAGCAATTTGCTTTGTCATCTACATAAGAACAAATGGCAGTTATTAGCATACGATCTTAAGTAAATAACAAATACAAAAAAAAACATATGACTAAAATCACAGAGATGTACCCTTCTCAGAATTTTAAAGCTCTTCACCAATGTGGCATCGTCAATATCATCTTCTGAATTACCAACAACATTTGCTGCACCATCTACATGGCCAGCCTCACACTCGTACTCACTATCCTCAATACCATTTACAGATTCATTGTCAGAATATTCAGCATCAGAGTAAGCCATGATGACAACCTAAATGAAACAACAAACAAATTGCATATCACATTTATAGAAATTGCAGTATATAAAAACAACAATTACTATAATTTGCTACTGCAAATTAAAACGATTCATTCTGAATAACAAATTATGCCTGCTCTTTCTGAATCATTGATACATTCAGTTAACTATAGTAATTGCTGATATCGTAGACCATTACAAAGTGACAATGCAGCTGCATAAATCAATGTTAAGCAATGTTCAGTTAACATCAATGCAGTTAACAACATAAGTATTCAGTTAAGCAATGTTAAGCAATGTAAAATTAACAACAATGTTCAGTTAACTTAGCCTGCTCTGACTATGTATTCAGTTAACAACATATAAAGCAATGCTCATTTCATTAAACCAAGAACAATGCAGCTGCATAAATCTCAATTTCAACACACAGAAGCAGATTAGACATGAGGCAAAATCTCAATTTCAACAACACCAATACAGAAGCAGATATATTCATACATCTGTGACCTTAATGTTATTGCTCAAACTAATCAAACCCTAGATTACAAATAAGCATACATCTGTGACCAAATGAGATACTCATTAATTCGCAATACTGTAACCTAACCCTAGCAGACGAAGGACAACACATCACATGGCCATTACAAGGACACGACCAAGCAAGGCAGACGAACGGCAACCACAGCGACACAACCACGAGCGGAGACAACTAACCAGAACAAAGACACCCACAGATGCGTGAATAGGGTGACCGGAATCGACCACGTCGGAGAAGAACAAGGCACGGAGACGACTACGGCACACATCAAAAAGACAGGAAGCAACACAGGGACCAGAAGGGAAGGGGGGAAACCAACACATACCTCGCTAAGCTCGCCGACGACCAGCCTCCACCAAACCCTAGGACGAGAAGCTCCCCCGGAGACCAGCTACGAAGAATACATCAGCGCGAGCAGTGAGTGGACGGGAACGAATCGACGGAGAAATCCTCGCCGCGAAGAAATCCCGCCGCCGCCGAATCGCCGGCGCAGCCTCTCCGCCTCTCCCTATCCGTTACAGTGAAGCGGTCGAAATGAACTGGGGGGAGACGAAAGGAGGAGGGATTCCGAATTTTTGATACAACAAAGATTAACGGGTACAGATCCAGTAACCAATAAAGCTAGGCGGGCCCAATAACAGGGAATTGGATAAGATCTGAACGCACGAACGTTGACACACATCCGACGGCAGAGCCATCGCCTGAACGAGACAGAAGATTTCAGTCACCCGAACACAAGTAAATATGTTATATTAAACTAACTTGATAATATAACAACAAAATATGTTTTTTCTTGAGATGGAATTCTACCATTCTGTTGATCAACGTAAGAAAGCCGCAAGTCATTTTTCCAAGGAAAACACAAATTATGTACCTAAATAACTAGCAACAGTTATATGGATGCGAGAAAAATTATCGTTGAGCAAGAGGAGTGATCATGTCAATGAACTTTTAGAGGTAGCACCAACCAACACCACGACAAAAAACGTGCGTAGTGGCAAAAACTTTCTAATTAAGGGATCAACTTTTTAATTATCTGTTTTATTAGTGAATGATATAACCACATGAATGAGATGATACCTTTGACATATGGAGATAATATTTGGACCAACCTAATACGTCAAGATTTGAACATTGCTTTAAGAGCGCATTGGTCATTTTAAAATTTTGGTACACAATACAAATTTGATAAAAGCTTATATATGTATGATGGCATAAGTCTTTAAACTATACTAGACTAGTCATGATTAGACATAAAGAATGTTTTGTACACCCATTATTCCTAGACCGGCAAGGCAGCACCCTTGCTACCCCGGCCCTCCCCCGCTGTCTTTGACCTCCGCCGTCGTCCCCTGCCGCAACCCTTACCCAACCGCCGTCTCCAGCCCCTGTCTTCGCCTTCTCTCCCGTTATCACAGTCACAACCAGACCCATCTTCTAATATCCGGAAACCTGACCTATCCCCAATTATTTCAAATATCCGGGCGAAGTTGATGATCCCGACCTGTGAGATAGCAGTGAATCCATGTTGAGATCAGAGGAGAAGAAACATACCCGTCCATCACCACAGGTTGGTAGACGACGGTGGATGCGGGTAGATGCGTGTGGCAGCGGATGGGCAAGCGGAGCAGCGGCGTCGATAAACCCTAATGAGATTGAGTCTATGCCCCCGTTTTATAGTCCACATCCCCTACCGCATGGGCCGTGGACCGAACGGACCTGATTGATGGAATCCAAAGTGATTGGCCCGATTCAAATATCAAATCTCCTTTTGAATCCAAGTTTAGAAAATGGTCCCATTCCTGAACTTTGCAGATTATGAATTGTAGTACACCTGGTGGCAACCATTTCCTTGACAAACTTAAACAACAAATTCTACCAGAACCACAAAGATGACAACCTGGATCCTGGCAATAACAGGAAAAGCATATGACTGTGAAATGCCTTAGCCTACATGAACCATATATATACTATTAAAGCTCAAAAGGCCGAAGCCAGATTACTGGGCTGAAGCCAGGTTACAGGGTATCGAAAGAGAAAGCTAGAATACATAATGGAAAGGATTAAGGCACCACAAGAACGCAGCAGGGAGGATAAGACATCCTTTTTACATCCGTGTGATCAGAGAATGATATCATCAGAACAGGCCTTAAGCACCTCACGCAGATCTTGGATAAGAACTACAAAATTTTGAAAAGATCCACATATCTTGGTACTGATGGATTAGGTATTAATCTGAGCTCCTTCGCTTGAAGAATTTCCGGCTAGTTGAGTTTCTTTTTGATCACCTGCTCATCGGTCGCCGGAAAAGGAACTGAGCTCGCCGGAAAGAGCGATGGTTCACAGGGGAGACGAGCACGTCGCGGGAAATAGGAGGGAGGGGTGACGCGCTGGTCACGGAGACGACGAGTTCGGCGCAGGGAGGGGGGGGGGGGGTCTTTTACGAACAAGATATTAGGTCGGTTGTTTTTGAGATTCATAAAATCACCACATACATCTTGTTGTTGACTAACACAAGGATAATTAGTTGTAAATACAACATGAGCGGATTAGTTCCACTACAATAAACCTAGCCAACAAAGCTACGCAAAATTATATCATGATAATTTGTGCAGATCTACATTGCCGGCTGCGGCAAGAGCCCTGATCATTGCATGACGCACTTTGTCCACTGTCGCAGCTGGTCAGCGGTTGTCGTCGGGGCGCGAGGCTGACGGGGAGAGTGAGCACGCCGTCGTGGCCGCGGATGTGTATGTGATGGTGGCCGCGCAGGCGGCGGCAGCGGTGACTCGTCGATGAGGCAGCGGCCGCCAGGATGCATGCAGGCCAGCTTCAGGGGATCTATGGCGAGTCTCGAGATTTTTTTGTTCACATTGTGCTCTTCTCTTGCCACAAGCCCATATACATGTACAGAAAACAGAAGTTGATGGACAAATTTGTCACGAGCACCCTAACGATGCACTCATGTGAGGAACGGGCGAGCCATATCCGACTAGTACAATGTCGTGTCCCGATCGTCAGGTGACGGGTGACCATAATGGAGTTGTTGCTTGGCGCGCCTCTGCGGCGGTTCCGACTAGTTAAATTTGATTTTCTCACACGGGCTGTCAACGACAAACTAAATAAGGATCACAAAGGGAAGGTATTATGGCGTTCATGTATCAATCAGTTGTTGTATCTTTCACTCAATAGATCTCCTCTGAAAATCAAATTTTGTATGATGCTTGTTTCACATTGTCGCAAGCTAACAAAGTGAGGATGTTGTGGTAATTAGGCATTAACAATTTCACGAATAAAAGTCAACGCAACAAGGATTTGAATTTGAGGAGAGGAGGGGGTGGGGGCACGTGTCCTACTGCTCCGTTCTGTTTCGCTCAAACAACAACGCTCCGACCATCATACAAGGCCCAAATTTCGCTTCTAAATTTTTGCTTATCGTGGGTTACAAAGAGCGTGCTTATTGAACTAACTTCTGGCATCCACTCTTTTAGGTCTGTCTTAAGAAAAGTGGCATCAACGGCCTATTAGCAAGCTCCGCTACAACTAGGCATTATTCGATAGCAGAAAAAGAAGCATCCATGTTTAGACGGGCCGAAACTTTAGCCGATGTACATATATGGGCCATAAAACTGACGCATCGAAGCAAGTTTAATTGGTCCATTCTGGGCCGAAGTATTTGGCGTTGGGCCTTCTGGACCTCGTCGCGCCCACGGCAGGCAGGCAGCTTGCGGCGGAGCCTGAGAAAGAGCTCGAGGGTGTCAGTCAGGGCAACAAACTTTCCTCTGAACACAGCTAACGTACGTACTGATTAGTCCACTAAATATCTATCGATCTGAGAGGAGGAGACCTACCTTAATTGGTTTCAACCAAGAAGCTACGTCCCTTGCTGAGGGAGAAGACGAGGTGGCAGCTGCACTCAAAACTCAATTGAGGACGGATGGCAGGGACAGCTGGAACTCGGTGATGAACGGAACTGGAAGGAAGCGGTGTTGCTTGTGATGGTGAGAACGTAGAGACTACTGGGCAAGCACTGCCCACCGGCGGCTTTTCCGATGATATGATGCGGAAGTTTCTTGCTCGCTCATGCGAGCCATGTTACAAGGTTTCGTTTCATACACACGGAAACGAAAAAGATTCGATTAATTGAGTAATGCAAAGTAGGTTAGTGGGGAGATAATTGAGTACTGCAAAGAAAAAGCCATTAACGCGCGTCCCCGTAAAGGTGGCGCACTTGCTTATGTCGCGGCCGTGTTTCGTGACTTTTGTCGGTGAGTCCTATTCCTGTTCGGCGTTTTGTTTACCTGTGCGATGGGATCACGGGTTTCGTTGTCGGGGCGGCTATATATTGGAGCGGTAGCGCTTTTGCTCCATTGAACCATGCCTCGGCTCGCGTCTATTTCTTCGTTCGCCTGCTTCGGCCAAAGGCTCGTGTGGTCAGGTTTAGAGAAGACTGTCCCTGGTCGTTGTTTTTTTATTGTGTGTTTGATTCGTCAATTACCTAATCAAAGCACCATGTTTGTTTGCCCCTATTTAATACTAGCCAGCATCACTCAACAATATTAAATGCAATAACAGATCTTTTTAGATAATGGGAAAAAGGCGTCCCGGCCTTTGACCTCGTGAGAGGTTACGGCCGTCAATTATTACATCCAAGTTGCAGCTCAAAGGCTGCCATCACACGCACACCCATCGCATTACAAGAATCCAAAGATACGCCAACATAGTTTGAATGAATTTATTAAAACGCAATTCTATTGCTGAATCTCCATCCATGGTTGGCGAAGAACTGCATGACCGCCGTCTCTAATGAACGACACGCCTCCCTTATCATGTTGGCATCCTCGTCATGCTTTTGAAGGTGCGCCCAGAATCGGAACCAATGTGTTCCCCTGAATAAGACCTATCCATCTGTCCTCCCAAAATCTGATATTTCTACCACTATTCAAATGAAAGGATCCCAGACTTAAGAATCGGTCTTTAATTTTCATTAGGCCCGACCAAAATTGGGAATCCCCACATTTCCTGTGGACATGTGCAATTGTTTTGTTTTTCATGTACTTCCTACGGAGTAACTGTTGCCACATACCATCCTCATTTAGCAATTTAAATAACCATTTACTTAGGAGGCATTGGTTTTGAACATCTATGTTCTGTATGCCTAAACCGCCTTGATCTTTAGGTTGACAAAGAATACTCCACTTTGCTAGTCTATATTTCTTTTTATGTTCATCACTTTGCCAAAAAAAATCTTGATCTAAAATACTCCAGTCTTTCTAGGATTCCCCTAGGGACCTCAAAAAACAAGAGCATAAACATGGCTAGGCTAGTTAGGACTAAATATTTAGCATAAACGAAATGCAATAACAGATCTATGAGGAGTGCAGAAGGATTAAGCATTTTTAAAAACATTGAACTGTGGGAAATAGTGGAGCATATAGTGGAACTGTGGGAAATTTCCGCATCTACAACCAAAATGTTCTCAATGTCTTTGCACCTGGATCTTGCAGAGCAGGCTACCAGCAATAATATCTGCTGATTGACCTCAACATCTATTGTGGCTCGGTAGAAATGCTCAAAGCACTTGCAGAAACAATATAAATAAATTAGTTAACAACAAGATCTTTTTCTTTAGCAGAGCTGAATTTAGTGATTATGAAGGTTCTAACTTCTTAAGAAACTGCTATGCATTTTCGTTGTCACATGCCTATGCAGTCAGCATGAACAGAATCAGTGGTCGCAAGCAACAAATGTGTCAAAACACAAATGATCAGTTATGTTCCTTGCAAGTGCAGCTCCTGGTTAAATAGATGTTTGTCTAATCATGAACAACACGTTTGAGTTTGACCAAGCAACATACCTACTTCATGACAATTTACATCATCATACATGAAGCATGAATCACTTTATCCTATTAATTTCTCATCTGTTAAAGCACTTTTGGCAACTGTTGGCAATAGTTTAGAACTGAAATTACCAATGAGGCTACAAAAAACTAAAACTGAACAATCGAAGAACTAAGATGCCCGGCTTTTCCATATAGCATGGGCTCCTAATAATCATGACTAATAAATCAAACATCACAACAATTTTCAACCACTGAAGAGCTCTATATAAATGGAAAACTTTAAAATATATTGATAGAAAAATCAACCATTTAATCACCCGCTACCTCAACAAAATATTCATGATCCTCTCAATAAGATCGCAGGAGAAGGGATGGCGAACTTTAACAAAATATTTAGCAGCAAAACATTGTGCTCGCTCTTAGGCATTGGAGCAGGTACGGTCCATCTCTTGTTTCACAGTATTCCCTACCTGACAATCCCCTTCGTTTCCACATCAGTAGTACTTTGTCAGCATCAGCAAGCAAAAGAGAGGTCGGCAGGTCGGGCTTGAAAGTTAAAATGGAGCAGCACTCCAACAGAAATGGCAGCCGAGGTCATGCCTCCAGGTAGCTGATCTTCAATTTGCAAAATGCAAAGAATGAGCATGGAAGAAAAAAAAAAAACAGTGAAAAATGGTAAGGGGGCCTCAAGCATCATTCGAAGCTCCATGCATGGTCGGGAGCTGCATCACGGTGGAAACGGCAAGGACCTGGAGCTTTGGGTCGATGGGTGAGGACCACCTCGGCAGATAACAACTGCAAGGATATATTATGGAGCCGGCCACGCCGTAGCTGCCACTCCCGCTTCCAGCCCCCATGTAGGAAGGGCCTCTCCTGCGTGTGTGCGCTCTCACCACGATTCCGCTTCCGCTTTTGAAGTCTTGGTGGAGACAAAATGGTCTCAAATGCCGTAGTTTCAGGATGGGAGTAGTCTAGCAGCGTTTGCTCGTTCCCTAGTTCGCTCTTTACTATTGTACTCTGTTTCCTTTATTTCGCTCTTTACTTTTCTGTTGAACTGGGACCTGGTGCGTATCAGACAATTATAATTTCGTTGCTTTCAAGTAATGAAATTTCGGGCAGTGCCCTGCCACGGAAAATATGGGAGCACCACGGATCTGGGCGGTCCGATGGCGTTGCCGTAACAGTAAGGCTCGGTAACATTAAGCTCGCTCTATGCCCTTGGTCCCTTGCGAACAATAAGGCTGGCTCTGCTCAGATCGAGAGAAATTTTATTCAGTCATCAATCAAAGTAGAAAACGCTGCATGTTTTGCACCATAAAAATCCTCCCAGTGTCGGCGTGTGTACCCAGTTGATTGCTGACATTGCCGACGGCGAGGATTTCCTGTCATCTCCTAAATGTTCAACTCCATGCCAGTAGAGGTCATCTCGTCGTGTTCAACTCCATGCCAGTACGGCCGGCCAAAATGCTAGTTCTGTCTATCGGCACATGTTGGGGTTCGCGGAGTTCGCTGTTAGCGGGAGCAGGGCTTGCAGCAGCAGATCGAGGCAGAGCCGGCACGGGCAGTGCTTGCAGTCATGGCATGGACACCGCATCGACGCGTGCGGGGGAAGGCAGCGAGGGATCCGTGAGGCAAGAAAGGCGGATGGACGCTCTACAGAACCTGCGGCGTTCGGTTCAGCACGGACGGCATTCCGTTCGAACCGACAACCGTTGCAGGGACCTGTATATAAACTTTTTATAAAATCTATTATCTTAGTATTTGAAGAGAAAAAGAAGCAATCACGTTCGCTCTTAAGGTCACAAAATTCCCACGTTAATTGTAAAAAAGAAAAGCTATGAACCGTTGGATTTTATGAAGATTTAACGGTCTAGATTAACCAAAGAGTCCATCCTAGATTCAAAAATAGATAAAATTCGGAATAAAGAATAAAAGGAGAGAAAAGTATATCTGGTTTGTTAAAAACAAGACTACACGTATAGATTGATTTGTAACTCAAGTCCTTTATCCACACGTTCCACAAAAGCTGTGCGACCATGGAACCTGTCCGTCTGGCGCGATGGTAGCCGAACCTGAGCACAGAGTTGCCCGCCAGGCTCCATAGGGCGCATACACGTCGTTCGACACCGCGAATTGCACCAAGTCCACGTACTGGACTCGAGTCTCTCGACGGCCTTGGGTGACCTTTCGATCAAGCACGGCCAGGAGCGGAGAGTGGTCGTCCTGTGAGCTGTGGCTGGGCCTCCCTGACAGAGTGTTGAAAGTATCCGTGGTGATGCTATAAGATTGACGCAGAACTACTGTGCACACAGCTGTAGAACTATGCGTGAGAGAAGCAGATCGATGCACATTACTGAGAGAGCAAGGCACTCGCTCATCATCTATTTGATGATGATTGGTCCAAATAGAAGGTAATGGATCAGTGCCTTGCTGGACAATACAGTAGATCGAGCGGCATGGCAACCGGACATGCATTGTTCAGCTCGGGCAAAACATCAAATGCAGTGCGCGAGAGCTGATTGGTAAATAAAGGAGGAGCAACACACTGAACCTGGTGCAAGGATATCTGATAAGAACATACAACAATTTGGCCATGGCAAAACAGTAATAGTTTTGTGTGCATAAGAGCCAAGAAGCTTGAACGGAAGCGTACAAGGATTGAACCAGCAGCAGGAACAGTTAGTTGTTGTGTGGTACTACTGGAAACAATTTGGCATGCTCAATGAATTAAGAATGATAAGAATGAGATGAAGAAGACGCATGGGAGAAAGGAAGATCAATCAGGTGGGCAAGGAGGGCTACAACAATTCAGATGTCCTATAAAATGATCAGAAGAAAAATAAAAGATGAATTTAGGAAACTCTTTTGGCAACAATATCTTGGGGATGAAGTATTAAGTCAGGTAATATGAAAATAAATAACTCTACTTAGCTCCATTTAAAAAAAATACTAACAAGGATTTTCACAGAAATCTATTGCACTTCTTTTTTGCTCAACCAACATTTATGCTAGAAGATAACTTTGAATAGATACTTGATCATTAATGTGGTGTTGTGTGGAAGATATCGTGTGTTTGCAATTTCAGTCAGTTTAGATGTTCTTTTTTCATTCTATGTATCTGTATTATGTTTTAGGGCATGTTTATTCCTCCGATCTGGAAGATATTGTCCTCTTAAAAGAGTATATGTGTATCTTAAATAAAACTTTAGCAGAAGGAGATGGCTAAGACATCCGAGTAGTACCCCAGAGACCCGGGTTTGGCTCTCAGTAGGAGCAAATTTCGGGCTAGGTAAAAAAATTCCCTCGCTGTCTCCACGCCAAAGCACGGTTTAAGGCCCAACCCAGGTCGATGGTCGTCTCACATGAACAACGAGGCCACTGTGTAACGGTGAAGACATGTGTTCGTTTTTTTTTACCTACGTCAGGGGTCTTTTCTATCATGCAATGCTTGAGGCCATCTTACCCAGTGCAAGTCAAGTTTTTTAATAATACAAACTTAGTGTTGTTGAAACTTTCATGGCATAGGCATCATACACAGGTAGCTCATATATGATCTCTGATATATATGCTCATAATTTAGAGTTATTGCAATAAAATGTCTTAGTATGTCTTCTTTTCCAGTGTTCACAAATTTGTATCTTTTGCCAAACTTTTAGAAACACTAATTTTTACAGGCTAGTGTGATCAATTAGTTCAGTATTTTAGAAATAAAATTTCATCATAATTTTTCACGGCAAAGTGGGAGATGGGCATCATGCAAAAGTCTAGCTTGGTGTTTCTGGTGCCAAAAATGAGAAAACATTCGAGCGGTTCAATTCTCTGAAGGCATTGTTGCGCAGGATATCGATCCCCACTTTTGAGTGACATTTTGGGTCATACATTCATACGTTACGCTAATCAAACAGACACAATGGATCACAAATTGGGAAGCAAAACAAACTCTCCTTTTTTATATATATGCTTTTTGCACATCAATGTTATGTTTGATGTTTATGCTTGGTCATAGCTTACTTTTGGAAGTAAATTCCTTGGTAGTTGTAGCTTATTTGTCCTTTATATAAAGTATTACTTGACTAAAATGTCCCATTATCTTGAAGATATGAATCTAAAAAAAATAAATTACTAAATGAAATAGTGTTACAAGTCTAGCCGTGCTATTAGCGCGGGCCATCTTGCTAATTAATAGAAAAAGGTAGGGGACTCCCCTGCCGTTTGCCAAAAAAAAAAAAAAAACAACCGTTGCAGGGCTTGCGGCTGAGCTAGCTAACGGGTGCGTGTGGGCATTGGCTCGTGCACTCCACTGGAAGCTGCGAGGGCTGAAGGAGGAAGCGGAGGGACGGCCTGAATCCGGAGGCGCCGCGGCGTGCAGCAGGCCGGCGTTCGTGGCGATTGGAATTGTACGGCTCGGAAGAGGCGCGTCTCAGCGGCCGTCTTCCTCGGGCTCGTCCGATGGATCAGGCGGAGCGGAGACTGCCGGATCAGGACAAGCAGAGGTTTCTTCACTTGGCCGGCGAAGAGTCAACTATGGCGCGCCGCCGCGCACGGCCTCGGCCGTGACGTGTTCATGGGAATCCCACACCGGATGAGGCCTCTGGCAAGGCTTGTCCCGCGCCGTGCACTCTGCCTCCTCGATGCGATCAGAAGTTGCTTGTGTAACTGGGGCATGCAAGAACCAGGTTGTTGGCAACCGACGAGGCGTGAGACGGCTTGGCGCGCCGCAGCGTGCAGCAGGGGCGGCGTTCGTGGCGACCCCGAGGGTGTGGGTACCCGAGATTCGTCCGATTGTAATTGGGCAGTTCGGATGAGGCGCATCTCAGCACAGGCCGTCCAAGTGTCTCGCTCCCGCACTGATTCCGGCCGCGCGCCATGCTCGTCTTCCATGCCCGCCGGTCTTAGCCTGCAAGAGCTGGCCGTCTCCATCGGGGCCTTGAATCGCGCCACGGTTGCCATTCATGCCCGTCTAAACAAGCACGCCAATATCAGACAGGTAGGTCGCCAACGCCGGTTCATCTTCGCCGGCGCAGTGAGAGACAAGACGAAGCAAACCGCAGTGCCTTGCGTCCCTGAGCCTGGCGAGGAAAACGCCTTTTAAGATATCTGAACCGCAAATGTCCCACCCCCGCCGTAACAAGGCCCTCCTCTTCCTCCCGGAGTCGTCTTTCCTTGCGCCACTCCACTCTGCGTCAGGGAGGTGAAGGACGCGTCGCGACTTCGTCCCGGGGAGGGGAGCAGGGACCGTGCGCCGGCGAAGTGCGCGCACGGGGGGCACGGCGACGTCGTCCCGGGAGGCAATTCGTGGCGAGGACCTGCACCGCATGCCCAGTCGGAGTATGTCCCATTAATTTGGAAGTCATCATCCGCGCCCTAGCTTGCGTCCTTGCACGTACAGCACGGCGAGAGTGCGAGACTGCTTCGCCATCGGAGAAGAAGAACTGGTCGTGCACTCTAGCAAGATTTTTTCGAGGACACTGCACTCTAGCAAGTCTAAGCCAAGCCCACTTTTTCCATCCGTCTGGCGCCTCCTCCGTGTCCAAGCTCCACGGCCACCCTGTCTCGCCACGCGCATACGTGCGGTGCGGAGGTAGGTGGACGACAGCGTCCTTGCTCAGCATGCGTCGCGAGCGCTTCTCCGTGCTCCCCGCCTCACCGGCGCCCGGCGCCGTGCTGTCGTGGCTTGCTCTCGGTGTTAGTTTCAATCAATCTCCATGCGAGAAATGAGTTGCAACGACTCTTCGTTATTGCCGGTGACAAACAATCCATGGCACGCGCTGCGATATGGACTGAAGGGCGCTCACACATTTACCAAAACTTCAGGCTCGGATGCAGTAAAAATCATGTAAAACTTCGTGGACAAGGTTCATACAACGACCAAATGTCACAATATTTTTTCTTACTCAGATAGGAACATTAAATTATCTAGATAAATATAACAAAAAAAATCTTTTTCTTTAGATGGAATATATCCTAGGATTCTGTTGATCAATGTAAGTAAGTCGCGTGTCATTTTCCAAAGGGAAAGACAAATTATGTATCCAAATAACCATGCATGCAAGAAAATTATTGTAGAGTAAGCAGAGTGATCATGTCAGTGAACTTTTTTTTAGTTAAGGTACCAGTACCACCAACAACCAACATCTCTTCAACAAACAAAACTATTGTGGCAAAAACTTTCTAATGGCTCAAATTTTTAATTAATATATACTTCAGCCAAGGATATCAATACATGAATGAGATTGATATCTTGACATATGGAGATAATACTCGGACCAACCTAATTACAAATTTTGAATACAACTTTACGAGCATATTAGTCATTTTAAAAGTTTACATATGTATGATGTCATAAGGTATTAAATTATGATAAATTAATTTTGAATAAAACATAATGTAAAGAATGTTTTGTACACTCATTGTTATAATGTTTCGCCACTACCTAGAAGAAAACCAGGACTATATTCATGTTACTACACCTTGTGTAAAACTCTTGTATCATACCGACATGTTCCTCCCATAATTGCAAAAATGAAGGACTGATGGGCAATAAGAACATGTTTGCTACAGAAAAACTCCAACAAAAAGACGATGTTGAGTAATGAACAAGGCAAGGCTTAGTGTTTGGAACCAGCTCCGGCTGCTTGGACACGTTCGCCACCGTCTCCGTCACCAGCTCCAACACCCTCTCCATAGCAATCTCTGTTTCCTTTTGATGTGTGTCCTCTTTAAGATCTTTTACATACTCGTACACAAGATTCCAGAGTCCTGGTCCCTTGGCATTTGAAGGTTGAGGCAGCATAGATCTCAGAGGAGCAAATCCATCTGTTGCTTGCTGAGCTACAACTCCTAGCTAGATTAGAGCCTTCGACAGATGAACCTGCAGGGGCATTATGATCTTGAATGCATAATCCGTTGATACGTTCCTCAGTGATGCTTCCATTGGTGCTCTGCATTTGGAGTCTTTCCAGCCTATCAGCTATAGCATTATTCACTAGCGCAAGAGCTTTTATGCGCCCTATTACTTGTAGCATGATACTGTTTTCAGACTTTCTGTGTGCCCGGTAGCTTTTATGCGCTCTATTACTTCCAAGTTTCAAGGGGTAGTGCCCGGTAGCTCCGCAAGGACCATTGCAAGGCTCTCATTCTTTCTGTGTCTCCATTGAGCTCGACTACTCAGAGAGCACCTAAAGCACAACATATCCATTAAGGTAAGTACAAAAAGAAAAAAAGTATATCCTGTATTGCTTTCGTAATAGATGTTCTGGATGTCCAATTTCTTGCAACCATATCATCATTGAATACTTTTTTGCATAGAAAAATGATACAGAAATTTTAGAAGCTATGTTTTTTGAGCTTTATACTCAAAACTTCTACCTTGTAGTGCATAAACAAAAAATTATGATGGAGGGAATGATCAATAAAAGGACAGAATAAAAAAGGCTGCCTGGTTTTCATCTGGTTCTGGGGGAACATGACCATATACTTTTAGCTGGACATCAATTCTGAAAATGTGATATATATTATCGAGGCGTTTAGGTGGAACTGGATACCAAAATCAGCATCTGATTTTTTCAACTAGGATCTAGATAAGATAATTGACTAACTTGATTAGCAATTTTCAACCAGCATTGTTGTTAACTAGCAGTAAACTGATCATCGAGAAAAAACAAAGTTAGATTCAAACAAATTCTTTAGTCTTGCAGCAACGAAGCCGGCTGCTTAGAAGTTGGATATTTGTGTGTTTGGGCAGCTTTTAAGTGCAAGCAAAGTGCAGAGATCTCAAAGAAGCTAGGATATCTAGTTTTTTCTTTGTCAACTTTTAAAGTTTTGTTCTCGCATGTTTCAGAATTGGTAGTATAGCGATTCTTTTGTCCGCAACAAACATAAGAAACAATAAAGAAACACAATGACGAACATTACCTCTCCTGACATGCTGGAGTTTACCTGTCTGCATCAGCAGCGGATGTCCTTCCTCTCTCATCCTTTTTTTTTTTTTTTTTTTTTGAGAATCTCCCTCTCATCCTTGGCGCAGGCTGCTGGATGCTGACCAAGGTTTACCATATCGTTCAGATCGTGCAAACCGACACACACCGATACGGTCGGTTTTACCGGTTATCGCGATAACCGAGCGGTTATTGAATAAAAATTTGAAATCTAAAATTTTGAATTTGAAACCATGAAACCGACCGATTTTGCCGGTTATCGACCGATTTTGGTCGATAACCGGTCGGTTTGACCGGTTATCGACGTAGGAACAAAAAATTGCGAAAAGAGGCTTAAAATGTTAGAATTTTTGGCATGACCTTTGCTAAAATATTCTAAGAATGGTTAACCACACATTGACAACATAAAATTCATAAAAGATTGCACCAATCAACCTCATACAACATACCACAATTTATACGAAGTCCAACATAAATTGTCCGATACATAGTTCTTGACGAAATTCACATATACTTGTATCAATATCACAATTTTGCACAACCAACACAATTTCATCCACAATGTCACAAGCATTTCACTATATCATCGACATTTCGTATTTTCTAATCACTCGTTTGCAAGCTATACCAAAATTTCATATATTGCAATCCCTTTGTTACTTCAATGAAACCATATGACAAGTTGATACTCATGCTACATTGAAACAAAACAGAAAAAAAAAGAAGCAAGGGCAGCTCACCTCGAGGGGGGGGGGGGGGGGGGGGGCTCTGCAAGCTCGGTTACCGAGCCAAAAGCTTAGTTTGCCGGGCGATTTCGTTGATTATTGACGGCGCAGCCGAGAACTCTCGGTCCAATCCAGTCGCGACATCAAGGAATCGATGGAAGGATCGATTCCCGGCCCATATGCCGCGGTTACCGAATGGGGAGCATCGATATGCCTTCGATTCGACCGATTTTGAGGCGGACGGCGGCTCCGGCGAGCGGATGTCGATGGCGAGCGGCGGAATCGGCGATCTGGAGCGACGGGGAGCGAGGGGGACCAAGGGCGGCGTCATTCGTGGGGTGGGGGGACCAATGACGAGCCGCTCGGGAAGGGATAAGGGTCGTTTTCCTGTTTTTTAAATTCTTTTTCACCCAGAAATTTTCGGGGAATTATTTGGCCCATCAAACGAACTCATTTTCATGTATGGTTTTCACAACTGGTCTGCAAATGACGTCTAGTTTTCTTACATATTTTTTGTTTCAATTTTTTGAATTTTTTTAAAAAATTTCAAATTCAAAATTCGAAAATCGGGCTACCGGACTTACCGGACCGGACCGGTAAGTCCGATAACCGCGATTATCGGCCGGTTTTCAACGATTTGTCAAACCTTGATGCTGACGGTCTTGCCATATTCTGACGTTTTCCGTACTGTATTGACCAGCCTGGAATCCAAAAGGTAGTTTCAGGCATTAGTGAACTGGATGCCAAAATCAGCAGCTGATTTTGTCAACTAGGTTCTAGATAAGATAATTGACTAAACTTGATTTCGGAATTCAGTAATTTGAACCAGTGTTATTGTTAACTAGCAATAAACTTATTATCGAGAAAAGAAAAGGTTTGTAGTGGCGGTTTGTGTTTCAAGCCTGCCGCTACAAACATTATGAAACTAAAAACACGATTGATCCATTGATTTGACTTATATACAAACTAAAAACTAAAAAAGAAAACAAAAAAAGAAACATTGATTAGAAAAAAGAAACAAAAGATCCCGGCTGGGGGTACTTGACGCCGGTCTTCATGGAGACGCCGGGCGCTCCGGCTCCAGCGGCCAAGGAACCCACGGGGACGCCGGGGGCCTGGCGGCCAAGAAGCCCAAGGGGACGCCGACACCTCCGGCCCCGTCTCGGGCTTCGCCGGCCACGGCGCCCACGCGGACGGCGGACAGCGACGGCGCTGGTGGCGGCAGCGGTTGCGCGCCATGAAGGGCCGGAGAGCTGCACCGGAGAGGAGGGCGGGAGCAGGGAAGATTTGTAGCGGTGGGTGACGTTACCATCCGCCACTATTAATAGCAACGTCGGGCTAGGTTTCCACCCGCTGCTACAAATTTGCACCGCCCCCTCGCCTCCCCTTGACCCGACCGGTTGAAGCCACAGTAACCGACCTCTGGGCTGCTGATAGGCAGGCCCACATGTCAGTGACTGTAGGCGGGCCTGGTTGCCACCCGCTTTCACCCGGGGCCTTAGCAGGCCGCCTGGATGGCCTATATTAAGGTCGCTGGCTGCGGCTCCCTAAACCCTAAGCCTCCCCTCTCCTCTTCTCTCCTACCCCTCCACTCCTCCGCGGCGCAGACGACGCGGCCTGGCAGTGGAGGCACGGCGAGCCGCGGCGGGAGGCACGGCGCAGCTACCCATCCTCTCCTTCATGGTGCGGGCGGCATCAAGCTTGGGCCCATCCTCCAAGGCGTCCGGCTTCGTCTCAACGTCGGCGCAGAGGGCATCAAGCTCGGACCCTTCCTCCACGTCGTACGGCTTTGGATCAACGTCGCCGCGGGCAGCTTTGCACTCGGGCCCCTCCTTCACAGCGTCCGGCCGCGGATCAATGTCGGCCGCATCTGGCTGGCAGTTGCGCGAGCGCGAGGCAGCGGCGACGACATCATCCTCCTCTCCCCTGGCCTTGCCCTCCTCCAGCTATGCGCTGCTACACTGGTTGCCCCAACCAGGTGATTATGTTCATCTTTGATCCATGATTTGGTTGATTTATTCGTTGAGATCTCGGGCCGGAGCAGCGACGAGCACACGACTTTCTTGTTGTGAAGTGGTTCAATGCTGCGCGGGGGAGCTGTGGGCGGAGATTCATACGGCATGGCTCCCTCCTCGATGGATCTGCAGCATGGCATGGTGGCACAGCGTGAGGCGCACCCACCGACAGGCTCTGCAACGGCGAGATCCGGTGTGGTGCGGCCGTGTTGGGGACAAGATCCGTAGAGCTTCAGAAGTTAGATTTTAATGATCCGTAGAGCTCTATGTTGTACTGAATCCATTTTTGTTTTTCTTGCTACAAACTCCGTATTTGGATTCCAAAACCTGAATAATAGAGTGTATTTCTCTATTTGTGTTTGCCGAGATTTGACTGTTGCGGTCAGAGCTTATTCTATAGCCACTTCTGTTTTGAATGAAATTAACAATAATTTGAACAAAATTTACGATATCATGTTCTACAACACGTGTCGCATGCAAAATTACAACAAAAGTCTTATAAAACACATTAGAAAGTCATCATAAATCACTATAGTCAAATGTCATAAATTACGATAACACAATTTTACAATAATTTTATCACGAATTTATGATAAATTCAAACAAATTTACGACATCAGCGTTCACACACGTTTTGAAATAAGACTCATGGTAAAACTGTAGTAAATCATGTAACAAAATATCGTAAATCACAATATACGAATGTCGTAAATTACAATTCAGAAGTGGCCATAGAATAAGCTATTCTATAGGCAGCTATAAAATAAGAGGACAGGATATTCTGTAGGCAGCTATAGAATAGCTTATTCTATACCCACTTCTGTTTCATCACAAACTTACAACAATTTGAATGAAATTTACGACATCACATTTTTGAATACGTGTCGCATGCAAAATTATGATAAAGGTTTACTAAAACACATCACAAAATTATTGTAAATCACTATAGTCAAATGTCGTAAATTACGATAACACAGTTTTACGATAATTTTATCATTAATTTACGACAAATTTAAATAAATTTACGACATCAGCGTTCACACACGTTTTGAAATAAGAACCATGATAAAAGTGTAGTAAATCACGTAACAAAATATTATAAATCACTATACACGAATGTTGTAAATTACGATACAAAAGTGGCCATGGAATGTCGTAATTTCTTTGTTCAAATTTGCGATTTTACCTCTGGGGTTTTCAAACTGAAGCCACCGTTTACCCCTACTAGGGATAAAATCGCAATAGAACCTCATGCCAAACTAGAGAAACTACTTAGGTGAACATTCATATCTTTAAAATATGTCTAGGCCACAGATGTATGGGTTGGGAGGTAGCATGCATATTACATATGTAATTACAGTAAAGCTTGGCAACATTAAGCTCGGCCTATGCCGATGTGCGAACAATAAGGCTGGCCCTGCTCCTGGTTTCTGATCGAGAGAAATTTTATTCAGTCGTCGCTTAATCAAAGTAGCATGTTTTGCAGCACAAAAATCCTCCCAGTGTTGGCGTGTGTACCAAGTTGATCGCCGACAGCAAGAAATGCCTGTCATCTCCGAAATGTTTTACGCACAGCCGGCAGAGATCATCTCGTCGTGTTCATTTTCATGCCAGTATGGCCGGCCAAAATGCTGGGTCTGTCACTCTGTCCATCGGTGTGTTGGGGTTCGCTGAGTTGGCGGGTGCAGGGCTTGCAGCAGCAGATCGAGGAAGAGCCGGCACGGGGCTTGCCGCCAGTCGTGGACACCATTGAGGCCTGCAGTGGAAGGCGGCTAGGGAATCGTGAGGGAAGAAGGTGTATGGACGCTGGAGACACTACCTGCGGCGTTCGGTTCAGCACAGACGGCGTTCCGTGCGATGGACACCACGCAGCTTCGAATTGACAGCACGGTTCCGCCGGCAGGGCATTGTTCACTTGGCCAGGGAAGCAGGGCGTCGGCCGTGGCTCGCGCAAGCTCGATCGAGACGTGTTTCATGGAAATTTCACACAAGCTCTAGCTTTGTCCCTGTGATTTGTGCACTGGATGCGTCTCCTCGACCTGCTCGTTGGAATTGGCGCACGCAACTAGCTGCAGGGCTTGCAGCAGAGGTAGCCAA
Source organism: Eragrostis curvula (assembly GCA_007726485.1). Lineage (NCBI taxonomy): Eukaryota > Viridiplantae > Streptophyta > Magnoliopsida > Poales > Poaceae > Eragrostis > Eragrostis curvula. Next base: position 19,669,758 of record RWGY01000005.1, read on the forward strand.
CGGATGCGTAGGTATTGGTTCTGGTTCGTGCACGCCGCAGGAAGCTTCGAGCTATGAAAGTGGAAGGGAAGAGATGCAGGAGACGGCCTGACCGCGGCGGCGCTCCGGCGCGCCACGGCGTGCAGCAGGGGCGGCGTTCCTGGGGACCCGAGGATGGTCGCTATTTCAAATAGCGACCTCCCGGACGCTATTCGAAATAACGACCACCCCTTGGGTGCCCAAGATTCGTCCGATTTGAATTGGGCCGTTCGGATGAGGTGCATGATGCATCTGAGGAGGCGTCTTCCTCCTCTGGCTCGGGGAGGGAAGCGAAACAGAGGCCGGCAAAGCGTCCCGTTCTCGCACTGATTCCGGCCGCGCGCCATGCTGTCTTCCATGCCCCGCGTCTTGTCGTAGGAAGCAAGAGCCAGACGTCTCCGTCAAAGCCTTGGATCGCTCCATGCTTGCGTCACCGAGTGCCCCAAGGCGCGCGGAGAGGAGAGGCTCACAGGCTAGCGGTGCTCGTTGGGACGGCCGCGTCGGTCGATACGCCTCTTCATGCGGTGGCATCCGGCGGGGAGAGGTAGGTAGCCTACGCCGGGTCATCTTCGCCGGCGCAGAGTGAGAGACAAAAGACGAAGGAAATCGTAGTGTCTTGCGTCCCTGAGCCTGATGAGGAAGACGCCTGCTAAGATATCTGAACCGCAAATGTTCTGCACACCCCGGCCGGCTCTAACGCCGCGCCGCTGCCGTGTTCAGGATGTGTCTGCCTCCTGAGACACGCCTCCGTCGATCCAGGCTGGCTTGTCAGCTGGAGAGCATACGAACGCCGGCGAAAATACAGGCGCCGCGTGAGCCAATTCCTCATCTGAACCGCCCAATTCCGATCGGACGAATCTCAGGTATAGCCAAATGTTGGTCGCTATTTGATAGTAGCGACCTCCCCTGGGGTCGTCGGCTCTGTTGCACGCCGTGGCGTGCAGGCAGTCACAAGAGTCCTCCCCTTCTGGAGTCGTTTCTCCCTACGCCATTCTGGACGATCATTCTCCATGTCTGCAGGGAGCTGAAGGACGCGTCGCCATGTCGTACCGGGGGGCAGGGACCACGCGCACCGGGGACACGGCATGCGCAAGTCCAGTCGGAGCACGTTGTCCGATAACGATAACGAAGTCAGCCGTGCCCTTGCGCTCTTCCACATACAGCACGGAGGAGACGCCATCGGAGGAGAACGCGCCGTGCACTCCAGCAAGTCCAAGCCAATTAAGCTCACTTTTTCCACGACGTGAACCAAGCTCTAGCGCTGCCCTGTCCGGTCCACGCCTCCCTGTTAAGGTCTGGTCAGTAGGGCTGCTCCAGATCGAGTCCGGTGCACGCCTCGCCGGCCGCGGCCATGCTAGCTCACAGGCCGCCAAAACACGCCGGCCATGACAAGACGGCGTTCCCGATCGAGCCCTATGTCGAGGTTGAGGTGGAGCCAATGGGTACGCATGGTGGCGCGCTGCCTTGTAAGCTCCGGTCGTGCATGCTTACTCACAACAACGGCCCGGCCATCAGGTGCGTCGCCGCATCCATCGTTGAAGCGAGCACTGCGCGCTGCAACAGCCCTAAGCCAATTTCACTGTAAACCCGGTTTGCAAGCACTAAGCAGTAAACTGTAAACTCCATCTCAACACACTCTTTGCTTTCTTAACAAACCTGAGCCAGATGGCCTTCTCTCCCCGAAAAGATCAAAGGTTCGAAAACAAATGTATTTCTTAAATGGTTGTCACGTGTGGCTTTAGCGAATCTAAGACGAAACAACAACATATGAAAACATTTTCATCTCATTTTTATATCATATTAAACTAACTTGATAAAATAAAAATAAAATATCTTTTTTCGTGAGGTGGAATTCTAGGATTCTGTTGATCAATGTAAGAAAGCCGCATGTCATTTCTCCAAAGAAAAGACACATTATGTGTCTAAATAACTAGCAACAGCTATATGCATGCGAGAAAAATTATCAATGAGCAAAAGGAGTGATCATGTCAATAAACTTTTAGTTAAGGTAGCACCAACACCACGTCATCTTAACCAACAAACACCACGACAACAAAGGTGTGTAGCGGCAAAAACTTTCTAATTGGCTCAATTTTTTCATTAATATGTTTTAATCAAGGATATCAATACATGAATGAGATCGATATCTTGACATCTGGAGATAATACTCGGACCAAACTAATTATAAGTTTTGAATATAGCTTTATGAGTCTATTAATCATTTTATTTTTTTGCTACAATGCGAACTTGGTAAAAAAATAATATATATGTATGATGTCATGAGCTTTAAAATTATAAAAAATATTGTTAATTATACATAATGTATAGAATGTTGTGTACACCTATTATTACAATGTTGCGCTACTTCCTCAGGGCTTTCAAATATCCGGGCTAAGTTGCTGATCCCAACCCATGAGATAGATGTGAATCCATGTTGAGATAGGAGGAGTAGAAACATACCCGTCCATCGCCAGAGGTCGGACGATGGCGGTGACCAACGGGTAGGTGCGTGTAGCAGCAGTTGGGCAAGCGAAGGGGCAGGGACAATAAGCCCTTGATGAGATCAAGTCTCCACCCTCTTTTAATAGTCCACGTCCCCTGCCCCACAGGCCTTGGGTCGAATGGACTTGATGGCCCTTTTCAAATATACGTGTGATCGCAAAATCAAATCATTTTTTGAATCCTAGTTTAGAAAACGGTTCCCATTCCTGAACTTTGCAGAATGAGTCCTATTTTTTAATTTAAATAAATGAGTTGGACCTAATCTATTTGGGGGAGTACTCTTAATGGTATTGAATGTCATGCGAAAGGACATATATGTCATATGAAAAACTAGACTCTTAACGGTATCGAGTGTCGTGCAAAAGGACCTAATCTATTTGCGAGCTAATATTATATTTTTTAAAAGACAAACACAGTACAAAAGCATAAACTCACATACACATACTAGTACTCACCCTTATATGCATAAACTCACATACACATACTAGCGCTCGAGCATGCACATCCTACCCCCTATACGTATTAACAAGAGACTAGGTCGGCTGTTCTTGAAATCATAAAATCACCACAAACATCTCGTTGTCGACTACCCCAGCAAGAATAATTAGTCATAAATACAACATGAGCTCAAAATTGGTTCCACCACAATAAACCAAGCCAACTAAATTGGTGTTTGGATCCCCTATAGCTTCTAAGAATCTGGATTCTAGATGTATTTTCTATAATCTGGCTTCTAAAATCCTATAATCTGGATTCTAGAATCTGATGTATAATACGACTTGTTTGGATCCTGTATAGCCATTAAAATCTGGATTATTAAAATCTAGGTGTATCCAAACAGGCCCTAAGCTACACAAAATTATATCCTAATAGTTTGTGCGAGATCTACGTTGCCGGCTGCGGTAAGAACCCTAATTGTTGCATGGACGCAGCCGGTGGATTGGACACTGCAGATGCGATCGATTGCGCGCGCGGCTGTCGGGGAGCGTGCCGCAGCGACCACGCCCGAGGTCCCTCCTCTTTCTCCCGAAGTCCTCGCATTGACCAGTATAAATAAGTATCACGAGATTAATGGCTGAGTCTAGAGGTCTTTCTCGGAAGATCAGATTTTGTATATGACGTTTGTTTCACATTGTCGCAAGACAACACAGAGGATGTTGTGATAGATAGACATTAATAGCTTCACGAATAAAAGGTCAATTACATAAGGATTTTTTTTTCCATTTGTGTGTGTGTTGGAAGGGGGGGGGGGGGGGGGGGGGGGCACATGCCCGACCGCTGATCCGGTCTGGTTCACTGACACCGATCGTCATGTTCACCGCCACGCCTGTCTTTAGAGTGTGTACGCTGCAACAGAGTCACCAGCTGCAACACCGTCATATACAAAGCTTCTTCTCCGTAAGGTTCAAACATATAAGCTTTGTGGAAGCCGTGTATTGCCCGCCACTTTAGGGGAACTACTTCCTCCAATTCGCCGTCGATACCGAGAACCAATACATGTATACATGAATTCGTTCGCCGTCGATACTGAGAACCATACACGTCTACATGCATATCATGTGGAGACATTGAGTGTGCAATTTCCATTTTTTTTTTCTGGCTTTTGGTGCTCTGCCGTTTTATTAAGGTAGAGGAGAAAATAACAGGTTTTAGTCTTACAGCAGATCGAAAACAAGAAAAACTTCAAAGGTAGCCAAGGTTGCCTGACGGAAAATAAACAAGAAACTTAGAAGCTAAGCCAGCGGCAGCGTTGGCCAAGAAAGAAAAGAAAAAAAACTACATGTGGCGCAAAACCCTGAGAAGAAAACTTAGTGTGCAATTTTTCCAAACAAAACCCTGTCACTCAAGCTATTTTTCTTTCACGCTGAACTAGTCGGTGGGAAAAAAAAAGCAAGTGGCGCCGGTTAGTTGGTCCATTCTGGGCCGAAGTATTTGGCGTTGGGCCTTCTGGACATCGTCGCTCCCACGGGCCGCGCAGCCGCCGCTTCTTCCGCCGCCTCCTCTGACGCCGAGATCGCGGCCATGGCGCGCATGAATTTGACGACCTCCTGAGCGCGCTCCTTGAGCGCCGCGTAGGCCGCCGCTTTCTCGCGCAGAGCCTCGGCCATGGCCTCCCCGCCGGTCCCGGCCGCGTAGTCGGCGACGTAGGGGCACCGCTTCTCGACGGGGTCGTCGGCGTCTTGCATCAGCTCGAGCGCGATCGCCTCGCTCTTGGTCACCATGTCCTTGAGCTCCGGGTCCGTCGGCGCCAGCTCACCCGACACCAGGGTGTGCACTGCGGCCACCATCATCATGCGCAGGAGCTCCGTCTGCTTGGCCGCGTTCGCCGCCGTCCCCTTCACCAGCTCCAACACGCTCTCCATCGCAGCACTGCTTCCTTCCTCGGAGACGGAGCTTGCTTGTAACCGATCGGTGTGGTTGTGTGTGTGGCTGCATCCCCTGACTTGGCTCTCCTTATATGGACGCACACGAAGCCCTTCTTCGATCCAATCTCGGACTCGGATTCCGACCGACACGGTTGTTTCGACGGGATTCCGTTTTGGTTTGCGCGTTTGACTCGGACACTTACAAGAACGAGCACGGACCACTACTGCCTAGTACTGAGCCGGCACGGGCCCATTCGGTGCGTTCCCTAGAACGGAAGCCTCGCGGCCTAGCCAGTCCACCACGAGCCTTGTGATTAGCTTTGCGAGGGATCCATGCGGCAAGAAGGCGGATGGACGATGTACACGACCTGCGGCGATCCGTGCGATCAATGCCGCGCAGCTTCGAATCGACGGCACGCTGCTCTGACGGCAGAGCATTGTTCAGTTGGCCAGCGGCGAGCCTCAGCCGTGGCTCGCGCAAGCTTGATCAAGACGTGTTCATTGAGATTTGACATAAGGCTCAGGCCTCTGTAGTGCGGAGTGCCTTGCGCACTGGATGCGCCTCCTCTGTTAGTGGAATTGGCGCACGCAGTTGCAGGGCTTGCAGCAGAGCTAGCCAACGGGTGGGTCGTCCAGATTGCCGGCGTTCACCAGCACTCTGCGGAAATAAGCGGGCTGAAAGATGAAGGGTAGAGACGCAGGAGACGCCATGAACGCAGCGGCATGCAGCAGGGGCGGCGTTCCTGGAGACCCGAGGCTGGGTCGCTATTTCGAAGAGCTTCCGGGTGGTCGCTCGCCCCTTGGGTATCTGCGATTCGTCCGATTTTAATTGGACGGTACGGATGAGGCGCATCTCAGTAGGCGTCTTCCTCTGGCTCATGGTCATGGAGAAGCAGAGGCCGCGAAGCGTCCCGCTCCCGCACCGATTCCGGCGGGACTGGCCGTGCTGACTGCTGTCTTCTATGCCCGGCGTGGCGTCTTGTAGTAGGCCGCAACATAGAGCTGGCCGTCTCCATCGAGGCCTTGGCTCGCTCCACTCTTGCCTTGTTCATACTTCATAGGCGGTGAAGGCCAGAAAGGCCGAGTTGATGCCTCAAGGGCGTGGCGGCGCGCGGTCCTCGTCATGACGGCCGCGTCGGTCCAGACGCTCAAAACATCCCTGGGGAAAAGCAGAGCGACAGCGAAATGCGTGTATGAACGTGTCTGTGATCGCTGCCACCTGGCGGCCATCTCGATCGGCAGGGCTTTTCCTGAGCCGGGCCTCGCGCCCCTGAGCTTCACGAGGCTCCGCATCTGAGCCGCCCAATTTTGATCGGACTAATCTCAGGGGCCATTGGCTGGACGCTATTCGAAATAACGACCACTCCCGTCAACCGCGCGCTATTTTGCTGCCGCGTCCATGCCGTCAGGCCCGTCACCAGGGCCCTCCTCTTCCTCCCGGAATCGCAAATCCAGTCGGAGTACGTTGCCCCGATAAGGTAGTCAGCCGTGCACGCATGCCGCGAGGAAGTCAGAGAAGAACGTGTTCGTGAACTCTAGCAAGTCCAAGCCAATTCAACGACGTGAACACCCCCACCTGGCGGCTCCTCCATGTACAAGCTCCAATGCTGCCCTGTCCGGTGCATGGATTCATGTGTGCAAAGGTAGGTCGACGATAGCTAACGCGCCGGCCTTGACAGGACGGCGTTCCCGAGCAGAGCATTATGTCGAGCTTCAACACCCTTTGCTTTCTTAACAAAGCTGACAAAATAACCTTCTCTCTCTCCAAAAGAAAGGGTTCACTGAATCGAAAACAAATATATATATTTTTTAATGTGTGTCACGTAGCTTCAGCTAATCAAGTTGAAAGAACACCATATGAAAACATTTTTAACTTATTTTTATTTTTTCTCTGAAAGCCACCCATCTTTATATTAAGGAGAAGCGGAAAGTCCGATTACAAAGGTATGGTCTGGCCAAACTTAGTTAAACATTAATTACATTCGCGCCCGCTACTGAATAAACAGCCAAAAGTGCCCACTCCTCTACCAATTTATATGATCTCTGTTGATTTATATCATATTAAATTAAATTGGTAATATAACAACAGACTATCTTTTTTCTTGAGATGGAATTCTAGGATCCTGTTGATCAATGTAAGAATGCCGCATGTCATTTTTCCAAGGAAAAGACAAATTATGTATCTAAATAACTAGCCACAGCAATATGCAGGCGAGAAAATTAGCTTAGAGCAAGCAGAGTGGTCAGGTCAGTGAACTTTTAGTTATGGTAGCACCAATACCATGTCATCTTAACCACCAACACCACGACAACAAACGTGTGAGTGGCAAAAACTTTGTAATCAATGGCTCCATATTTTAAATAATATGTTTTTTCAATCAAGGAGATTGATATTTTTATATATGGCGGTAATACTCGGATAAACCTAATTATAAGTTTTGAATATAGCTTTACAAGTGTATTAGTCATTTAAAATTCCAGTACAATACAAAATGGTGAAAGTTTATATATTTATGATGTCATAAGATTTTAAATTATAATTAAAATTAGTCTTACATAAAGAATGTTTTGTACACCCATTATTACTAGGCCTGAAATCGGTTCGTGTCAACCCACCGAACCGTACAAACCGCCCCTCAGATTTTCATTAGATCTGGTTTGGTTCGACCCGGTTTCCATGGGGCAACAATAGGATCGAAAGCCATTCGACCCCTGGTGGAATCAATTCCCTGTTAGCAAGAACTGCTCATTACACGCCATCGCCTTCTCCAAATCCAAGCTCCCTGCAACCATAGTGTCATCGTCATCCACATCCTCCAACCAACCTGCCCAATGCCGAGGCCACGGCATCGTCGCAACCACGGTTTGTAGTGGAGCTAATTGCACACATGAGTACATGTCCGAGCACGTGGTGAGCCACACAACACAACAGTGGACTAGTAGCCATGCTCATGCATGGCCGTGTTGAACATGTCAACGCGTCTTGCCACCCAGCCCCTGTCGTCGTCCCTTGCTACTTGAGTTAGCAACGAAAGTCTTCCTTACTGTGGATGCCAGCCTAAGATGCATGTCCTGTACAAACCAGACTGGACCTCAGAAGACACTTAGACATTAGTGAACTCAAAACCATTACCTCGGCAAGAACCGTTCTTGATTTCAGAGAAATTGTCAAGTTCTAAGAAACGTCACGTGTCGTTGAAGGAACATATCAGCGTGAAGTGCTCATCTCTTAATAAAAAAGGAAAAGATATTTTGTGTTTCGACCTTTCTTTTTGCGATTTTACTCTCTCTTTTTTTTCAACTTTGTGATTTTACCTCTGGGTTTTCAACATGAAGCCACGGTTTAACCCTACTAGGGGTAAAATTGCAATAAAAGCTAATGCCAAACCAGAGGAACTACTTAAGTGAACATTCTTATCTTTAAAATATGTCTAGGCCACAGATGCACGGGTTGAGAGGTAGTATGCATACTGCATATGTAATTACAGTAAGGCTTTCGATCTGTTGGGTTTTCTAGACATCACAGGGTAATTAGCATTTGTCTGCATTGGATTTTCTGGACGTCGCATGATAACTTATTTGCTTGTGTCTGATGTCTTTGTTTCAATCGGCAGATGTATATTAGTGTATTGATTCGTTTAATCATGGAGGCTCATAGCGTACGTTGCCATACGCGTCGTCTATGGGAAGGAGGCTCTCAATGCAGATGCAATGCAGAAGAGAGCACTCAAGGTACTGAAAAAAACCCTGCCGTTCATCATGGGTGTGATTGGTTGGTTGTGTATGCATTTAGTCTGGCTTGTATCTGTGAGCCAAGGTGGATAGATGCATGCCAATGTGTTTGGTTGGCTGCATGCATCTATCCTGGCTGAGAAGAAGATCGACCGGAGGAACAGGAGGGGCTCAAGCCCCCCCCCCCCCCCCTAAATTTTTGTGACCATCAAAGAGAAGAGATCAATGGCTGGAGGCTGAAGAAGACATAAAAACGAGGTCTGGTGGCAAAGCGGGCTAGAACTTCACGTACTAACCCATCACTATTACTGCATGGACCGCACAAAAATTTGTATTTCTGGTTCGAATCTGGTTAAAGGTGTGAAAGGGGATTCAAATCAACGACATATTAGAGTGTGGGTAGATAGTTTGAAAATAACACATAAGTCACAAGTAACTCGATCTTTATAGTATCGAAATACATTGATTGTCATCATATTAGAATATTCTTATTAAATAAACAAACAAATGTATGAAGGCAATTTTCAAGACAAAGATATGCATATATGAGAGTACTTTGTTATGTGGTGTACTTTAATACTATGTGTCATGACCATATTATGGTTCGTCATTCCGGCCCCAGAAATAATAAAACGCTTCATCATTTTCGAGAGGGGAGCAATTGGATGTGCAACTCGGAGCATATACACGGTTGCACAGTTGCACTCGTCGGCCCGTGCGCGTCTTTCAGGCGTTGGATCTCTAGTGTGTGCCCAGTGCTCGGTTGTCCATTTCCTTTAGAACGATAAGTGACAGGAAGCAGGTGATTAGTAGAAGCCAGTAGTGAAGGAACATGGTAAACAGACGGAATGTTTAACCGCATCAATGTGCACTAGTTGACAGTACCGTCCGCCTAGCCATGCACCATGTTCTGTCCAACTTTGCGGCATGTGGCATTGTCGAGGTTTTAAGGCATCGATAGATTTTAACTAGGAGCGAAGGAACCAAGAATACGATGGTAAACATAAGACATATGGTTTAGACAGGTTCAGGCCTCCCGGAAGATAATAACCCTACGTCTTGTATGGGGTGATATGTATTACGTGTATTTGAGATGGAGCCCTTGCCCGCTTTATATATTCGGGGGTACAAGATTACATGAAAATACTTGAAATACAAGACAAGAAGCCTTTTCTATATCCGACTGTATAGTAGAACCTTCCTTATGTAGTCATAGGCTACTCGGTCTCTTAGCTGGTCCGACTACCCTTATGTTACTCGGCTTTTTAGACTTGATGGTACCGGGGTGATGGTAACGAAGGTCAACATGTCAGGGCGGTGTTAATGCAGTTGATGTGCCGTTCTTTTGTCCAAGGTATTGCCCGGAACGATGGACGATGCATGAACCAAGAATAATGATGAGTGGAGAGGTTCTTCATGCTTGCGTTTCCCAAGCGGTAAGGCAGGTGAGCTGAACGTGATATAATGATGAGTGGAGAGGTTCTTCATGCTTGCGTTTCCCAAGCGGTAAGGCAGGTGAGCTGAACGTGATTTAATTTGCTGAAGCTAGAAGCAGACGAAGATGAAAACGATGCGCGCCGACCAACCCAGAAAAGTTGAGCGGTGTCCTTTCTCGATCTCTATTGTCGCGAGGCAGGCGTCGTGCCATTTTGGTTTTGCCGTGCGCGGCATATGGAGCGTTAGGAGGTATCATCTCATTGCAGGCCGAGAGAATTGCCTGCAGGATGGGGCTGAGTGGCTTATTCAAATTCATCTGCGGAAGAAGGAAGCATACGCTGGCTACAACAGCTTCTTCGAAGGCCAAACTTTGATCATCAACCTGTGTCGCCTGACTGCAATTGGCACGTGCCACAGTATTAAAAGTCTGCGCTTCCACATTGGTCTGAAGATATTATAGAATCAGGCGACGTTTGGTGGAGATTAGGCATTTTGAGTGTTGATGTTCCGCTTAGGGATAGGGCCTACTGAACTTGATCTGATCAAGAAAAAGAGCTATCACATTCGCTCTAAAATGCTAGAAATTTTCACATTAATTCAATAAAATAAAAAGAAAAAAATTACCCATCATTGCTATTATGAAACAATTAGTCACAAAACTCCCTATAAATATTTATAAAATAACTAAATTTAGAATAATAAAAAATAGCTAAAAATACCTCTCGCACCTATTTTCAAATTACCCACCATGCCATTATGAGGCAAAATTTAGTTAAATTCGAAATAATAAAAAAAGCCAAAAAATACCCCTCACGTCTATTTCTAAATTACCCACCATGCCATTATGAGGAAAAAAATAAATTCAAAATAATAAAAAAACCAAAAATACCTCTAATTTGTGTTTCTAATTTACCCACCATGCCATTATGATTTACGAGTCCAAAAATAAATAAATTTGGAATAATAAAATAGTAAAATAATACACCTAATACCTATTTCTAGATACACCATTATAAAAATACACCACCATATGTCTAGCTAGCATGGCACATTCTATTATTTTTAGCATGACACATTTTCTTTAAAAGATTTATTTGTAGCAGGACACATTCTTTTTTTCTACCATGATATATGTTAGTTATTTAGCATTCACATTGAACCGACCTCGCTTCTAATAAAGAAACAAATAGAATTGGTTAGCTAAAACACAATCCAAGATAAATGATAACCCATCTCACACTCAAATTGAGGGATGGTGAGAATTATCCAATCTATTTCCACTATTGTAGTATACATGTAGAATACAGAAAATAATAAACTATGTTAAACTTAAACAATATTAAAAAATATTTTAAATAGTATAATAAAGTCTAGCCGCGCAAATGCGCATGTAGTTGGCCTAGTTATTACTCCTTGAGCATGACAAAATTGGAAACGACAAGAGAATGCACGGGAAATGACTCTATGGGCCTATGGCCGCACCGATGACGTGGACGGCCAACCGACGAACACACCAACTTGGAATTAATCAGTGCATCTCTTCTCTTCTCCCCCTTCCATATGTACGTACCTGCCCTGCTTATCAACAAGAACCGAGGCCCGAATTTTAGTACTAGCTCGTCGCAAGTGGGGGGATATATGCCGATATAGAATGAACAGGGTGACCGCACGGTCCGCACCTCACCTGGCCGCTGCGTTTCTTCCCAAATCAAGTTGTTTCTATGGTCATCCAGTTGGCCCACTTGTGTTAGTAGATTAGAGCAGGTTGTAAGCTCAACTTGCATGTTTCTTTATGGGCCAGAGATTTGGTTTCAGTGCATCTGCTGCACATGACATCTACGTACGCTTGCCCAGTGAAGAAGTACAATGGTGCTGTGATCCGGGAAGGCCTGGTTGTTTTGCATGCAAGAAAAATGTCAACAATATCTTAACAACGAGAGTCTGTTTCTTCAAAACTTCAGTGTTTGAAGGTACTAAATAATCACGCACGCCAATCCTCATACATTACTCGGGAACCAGGCAATCAACTAAACCAAACAAGGAAGCAAAGAATGTGTGCGCAACGAAGATGCCTTGGCATGACGGAGGGTGTAACACGAAGAACATGCCACTAACGATGGAACAATTGACAGATGTAACGGAGGAGAAGAACTTTCACTAAACAGTATGGCCAGCAAAAAAAATGCTAGGTCTGTCATTTTAGACGCGTTTGGTTGCCTGCATATGGGCCGGCCTGGCTCTCCAGATGCAGGCTTGCAATGTTTGGTTACCTGCATCTGGAGTTGGGCTTGGCCCGCGGGATCCAAAAGCAGGCCGCGAGCCTGGCCCGTGAGAAACAGAATCTGTTTCTCACGGGCCAGGCTCCCGGGATGCAGCCTGCCTGCTGCTAATGACGGTAATTAGTAAGTAATTACTCCCTCCGTCCCAGTTTAATTGTCATTCTGGGAGTGTTTTGTAGTGTTCAGATTCATAGAGTGTTCAGTGAACCTAGACAGATAGATTATCAAAGAATGTTGAATGAATCTGGTAGAAAGTCAGAATGACAATTATTCTGGGACAGAGGGAGTAGCATATATTAATTGATATTAGTGTTTTTAAAGTTAATTAAAGTTTAATGAGATAAACTAAGAGTATTTTATACTTTATTTATAAAAATAAACATTATAATTACATTAATTTTAATATATTTTTTTCATCTAGCATGTCTTGATGCGGGCAACCAAACAACATCTCTGCTTAGCCTTGCCAGATGAAAACAGGAAACCAATCACACCACTATTGCATCTGCTGAACCTTGCCAGCATGGGCCTGGCTGGTAGATACGGGCCAGGCTGCTCGGGAAGGAAACCAAACACGCCCTTTGACCATCGGTCTGTTGGGGTTCGCAGATGAGTTGCCGGGTGCAGGGCTTGCAGCAGCAGATCGAGGCAGAGCCGCACGGGGCTTGCGGCCAGTCGTGGACACCGTTGACGCGTGCGGTGGAATCTAGGGGGGTGTTCGTTTCCACCCCTCTAAATTTTAGACCTCTAAAATGAAAGAGAATCTTGTCATTTAGAAGCATCAAATAAAATTTAAAGACAAAACTTTTTTGACAGATGAATGCTCATTTCGAGACGAATCTAATGAGCTTAATTAATCTATGTTTTGTTACAGTGATGCTACAGTAACTATCATCTAATCACGGCTTAATTACCCTCATTAGATTCGTCTCGCGAATTAGACCCGGGGTTCTGCAGTTAGTTTTGTAATTAAACTTTATTTGATACTTTTAAATAACAAAATTCTCTTTGATGTGACCCTCTAAACTTTAGACCCTTGGAAACGAACACCCCATAGGACGCAAGGGATCTGCTGATGGAGACGCTGTACATTGCCGGCGGCGTTCGGTTCGTCACGGGCGGCATTCCGTGCGATTGACACAGCTCAGCTTCGACAGCATGGTGGTGTGCCCTGCCGTGCCGGCGGAGCATTGTTCACATGGCCAGCGAAGAGCGTCAGCCATGGCTCGCGCAAAAGCTCGGTCGAGAGGAGATTTCGCACAAGCTCAGGCCTCTGGAGTGCCTTGTCCGTGTGTGCCGTGCGCACTGGACGCCCCTCCTCTGCTCGGGGAGTTGGCGCACGCAGTTGCAGGCCTAGCAGCAGAGCTAAGCAAACGGGTGCGTAGGCATTGGTTCTGGTTCGTGCACGCCGCGGGAAGCTACGAGGGATGAAAGAAGGAAGGGGACGTATGCAGGAAATGCCGTGAACGTGGCGGCGCTCGGACGGGCCGCTGCGTGCACCAGGGGGGGGGGGCGTTCCTGGAGACCCCGAGGGCGCTCGCTATCTGAGATTCGTCCGATTTGAATGGGCGGTTCGGATGAGGCGCATCTTAGCAGGCGTCTTCCTCCTGTGTCTCGGGGAGAAGCAGAGGCCGGCCAAGTGTCTCGCGCCCGCACTGATTCCGGCCGCGCGCCATGCTGTCTTACATGCCCGGCGCCTTGTCGTTGGCCTCAAGATCGAGCTGGCCATCCCCGTCGAGCCTTGCGCCGCGCAAGGCATGCGTGTCACTGCAAGATCGCAAGATTGACGGTCGAGGCCTTGGCTCGCGCCACACATGCCTTTTGAAACCCGTCTAAACAAGCATGCGCGCCAAATTAACCAGATCAGCGTTGATCGATTACCATCCAACAGCACGGTGCGTGACCAATACAAGGACGATGGCGTTCCAGGAGGCGCTGCGGCTGGTGGAGGCCTGGGAGGTCGAGCTGATGCGCTTCTTCATGGTAGCCGCCACCGAGTTCAAGCCTCCACAAGGCCGTGGCGGCGCGCGGTGGTGCACTGCTGATTCACAAATAGCAGATGGATGAAGCAAAGCAAAGCTGGGAGCCTGGGAGCAAGGTTAGCAATATCGTTGGAACCGAGGAAACCGCCGGACGCCGAGAACCCCGGTTTGGTCGATTTTCGTGGTAACCGACCGAAAATCGACGGAAAATTCAAATTTGAATTTCCGAATTGGAAACCGAAGAAACCGGTCGGTTTTGACCGGTTACCGACCGGTTTGTGTCGGTAACCGGTCGGTTTGCTCGATTTTGTACGCAGAATTGAAAATCAACAAAAAATGGCTTAAAATGTTGGATTTTTTGCATGATTTTTGGTGACATATTATAAAAATGATTAGCCACACATTGAGAACATAGAATTGATAAAAGATTGCACCAATCTACAACATACCACAATTCACACAAAGTACGAGCTTCATTGACAACAGATACAATCATTGAAAAATGAAAAATCAGAAAAAAAAAAAATTGGAACCAGCTCACCTCTGGGCCGCGCGGCCGCCGACGAAACCGCGCCGGTCGCGTCGGTTACCGACGCCTAATCGTCGGTAACCGGTCGGTTCGACCGGTTACCGCCGCCGCCGCCGCCGCGCCTCCTCGGCCCGCGGCTTCGGAGCCGCCGCAGCGGTCGGTTACCGAGCCGAACCGGTCGGTAACCGACGCTATGTCTTCGGTTTCCAGGAAACTCGAGCGGTTACGGCTCGCCGGCGACGTTTCGACGGCGGCGACCGGCGGATCGAGCGCGCCGGCGTGCGTCCGCGTTGGGGGCTGTGCGGGTGAGGCAAGATGAGGCAATGGAGGAAGAATAATGTGGGTGAGGGAAGGATAAGGTGAGTTTTTATTTTTTTTTTGCATTTTTCTCGCCCATAACACTTCGGCGATTTTTTTGGCCAACCAAATGAACGATTCTTTGAGATTGGTTTCCACCAATATTCTCCAAATTCCTTCTAGTTTTTTTACATATTTTTTTTTCAAATTTTTTCAAATTTTCAAAAAATTTCAAATTTGAAATTAAAAAACCGGTGAACCGGACTTACCGGACCGGACCGGTAAGTCCGGTTTTCGCGAAAATCGCCCGGTTTCTGGCGGTTTTGTAAACCTTGCCTGGGAGTACATCTTTGTACCGGTGTTGACCAGATACTCTTTCTTCTTGGGGAGCAGAAAGAGCACATGGTCCATGGTTACGCGTCGTGAACAGTGAATTGATGACATTTCCAACGCGACAATGACCTTTCACCGACAGTCACTATTCCATGCATTGACTTAGAAAAAAATTGTTTCATGCATAGTCCATGGGCATGAACTTCTAGTATTGCAAAACGTAGCCGCCCAAAAACTGCAGAAGACGACAAAATCACATGCAAATGCCGACCAGAACAGATTATGTACTGTATTGCGGACACGTTCTTTGAACTGTTGAAGAAGTTTGACCGTGATGGACTTGCTGATGCTCATCTTTTACATAGTAAAACGCGTGCGTTCTCTCAAAAACCATTAAGCCACGCCACCCGTTAAGGTTTCAACCGTCCGATTCACTCAACTCGCCACACGGGCCGTCAGATTGGGCATAGGTTCGGGTCTGTGCCCAAATTCCAGCCAACCCGAATGGTCACGAATTTTCTCGGCCCGCTCTCGCCTCGCCCCTTCTCGCTCTCCGTCGCTCGGTCCTGTCTCGCCATGGTCGCCGTCGCCGTCCTCCTCTAGCCTCCTGTCCCCCCACCTCAATCCATCCAAAATGGCGTCGGTGGATCTAGCAGCGCGCCAGTTCGGTCGGCATACGAGATGCCTGCGCGTCCACGATCGATGGCTGCGGCGGATTTGGCCGCGCACCTGTTATCTGCGGCGGCAGCGATAGATTTCGCCCGTCACCATGGTCGCCGCCTCCCTCCTCCTGCCTCTCACCCGCCCTGCCGCTCGTACGTCCATCGGCTGATGCCGTCGCCAACGATTCATGTGCCGTCGCCTCTATGGCCTAGCGCCCTCGCCCCACTGGTCTTCCATGGCTATACAGCTACGGGCTGTCCAGGTACCTCTCCCCTCCCCATCTCTCCTCAATCGATTCGAATCAATCCTGTTCTTCTTTACCACAGCACCACCCAAGCAATCCCCGGTTATTCAGTCTCTCTTCTTCCTCTGGAAAGAAGAACAAGCAATTGCTTCTCTCTCAAATCAACCTCTGTACATGCTCACTTATTTTCAGACTGATCCATAACAGAGCTCAATCCCTAATAATTGAAAGAGTACTCTTCTCTTTCACCGGATCACAACAAAGTAAGCCAAATCTACCCTTTTACAGCTATCTTCTCCCATGTGTACCCGCCTGCATCATTAGGAAACAATATTTTTCCAGGTAAGCCTTTGAACTGTTCGAGGAAATGCCAATGCAACTCCATATTAATTTGTGTTGACGTATCCTTTTCTGTATATATATCCATCTTCAATTCATATGTAACTTAATTCAGTTCCTCCTGCTAAAGATTCTCCACGGGGCTATAGTAAAGTGGCTAATACATAACAAGCTAATTCCATTGTTAAGTTGCAATGATACAAAAATCTCCAGTGAGTGTGTGCTATTTTCAACTTGCAAACATATTTATGTTGATCTTAACCTCTAAGATCAACTCGTATGAATTGTCCGGCAGATAATTCACTTTTTTTATTCAAAACTAATCTCAGATAAACTTTTATAAATTAAGTCATTAGACCTTTTGCACATATGAATATTAAATTTGCGTTCTTTTGATTCTTATATCAGAAACATGAATTTTCGATAATTTGGTACAAATGTCTTTAATCTGTATCCAACTTGCATACAAATTGGGTTACACTTTCCATCTTTAAGTTGTTCTTCCCTTTTCAAAATATTAAACCTGATGTTCCCAGGATGCAAAATTTACGTAACAAGAGTTCTTTGCTAATAATTTCTTCCATAATAAGATTCATCAGCTTTTAGAAATCAAAGAGCTTATCAGTGAGTGTTCCAAAGTTTACATACAATATGTGGAATGTGTAAGCCATAACATTTAATAAACATATTTAATTCCTTTGTCCTGACTGCCATAACATTTAATAATCGAAGATCCACCTTCATTTTCAGCTTGATTATTACTTTCCCAATAACCTTGATTTATAGAATTATCAGGCGGAGTTTGGTTCTTTATGTATGGCAAAATTTCAAAAACAACTTTTTCTTCAAATATTTAGATTCAATATTTCATCTACAATCAGTTATGTTTTATTTGCCTTTTTCTCACATTCAGCCTTGTCACCATGTTTTGTGTTTCAATTGCAAATCATGAAATAATTCAAATGATATGGACTATACTATTGAAAACAACTGTTGCTATAGTTTTTATTGCTTTTTATTTGGATTCTATTGTCAGGAATCCATGATTCACCTCAACCCATTGGTAAATTTGTTGTCTTTTGAGTTCAGTAGATATACTTGAAATGAATTGGCTAGCTGCTTAGTGATCTGAGAAAGAAATGCTCGATGCCTTGGTGGAACAAAAGCAAAGAAAAGTGTGTGTTGTTCATCCAAATGAAAAATGGAAATCGAGTTGGCCTGTTAGTAAATCAGTTGTTCATCTCTGCTAGGTTAGGCATGTTGGGAACATTTAGAGCTGTGCATTCTGGCTACTTGCATGTTCATCCATCAGGTGCTGGTGAAAATAACAAGCAACTGTAGCTTGGTGGCGTTGCACAACAGCTGCTTCTGCTTATAGGAATGTCAATACTATGCACATTCAGTTTACAGCTGGCGGGATATGTATGTTTATCAATACTATATGCACATTCAGTTTACAGCTGGCGGGGTATGTATGTTTACAATGATTAACGGTGGCCTTCAGTTGTGCTAGAAGTGCCTTTGGTGACACTAATTTATTTGTCTTTCTTTTTTTTTCCTTAGGTAGAGGCATCTCTTGATCTGGCTGTGCCATTCATATTGCCAGTGCTCTTCAACTCACTGATACTGTGCAGCTGGAAGAAGGCACTGGCCAACGAGTAGACAACTGTTATTTTGGATGAATGCCAACAGGGGCTTCTTGAATCTTGGGTGAAAGCTTGTGCAGATGTACAAAGGGTGTCAGCCAACTGAGCTTGGAATAGACTAGACGGTGCAAGCAACTGAGCTTGGAATAAACTAGAGGGTGTCAGCTAAATAAACTAGGAATACAAGACAATGTTACAAGTGTTCTGTAAAAATATTCATCAAAGTTCATTGTTCAGGATTTTGTTGCAGATACTGCAATTGGATATTTGTAATTAACATATTGCGTTGCAAGAAATCAAAAGTCACTAGGTCATATTTATTTGTTTCATTTCACACTCACACTGTTATTGTTTCAGGAAGGAGAAACGTGCTTAATCATTATCTCATAGTGACCTGACTTTACAAAAAAATTAGTGCTGTTATGTTTTATCGACAACGATGATGTCCAAGCCTAGACAAGATTTAGAAACTATTTAATTTAAATAAAAAGCAAGAAGCCAGAGGGAAAGATGTCTAAACAGTGTCTATATATGATTCTAAGACGTTGATGGTGATGCTTAGATAAGTGTGAACCACCCTCATTTGACTACAAACTGTGCTTAAATTGACTATGATTCACATGTATCATGGACTGAGCCTCCTTCCTTGCTACTAAAAAAGTGTTGGTGAATTTAAAATTCTTTTATGCCAATCTTTACATTGCGAACAACCACTTATTTTTACATAAACTGCGTGTTACGAAGTCAATTTACAATAGAAGAAAAAGTATACTATGTTATTTTTTTAAGTATACTTGTATTTGTAAAGGTTTTCATCTTTTCTACCTTTATATAATAAAACAGTTTGATGGAATGTGGCATAATAGGCTTTGCAACGGGCCAAAATAAGAAGCATACATAAACAGCGGCGCGCCAATGGCGCGCCTTTTTTCTAGTTCCACTACTAGTCTCCATTTTTTTTTTGTACTTATGGATTTTTATATTTGCTTGGTGAACCCTTGTACATGGTACGTTGGGAGAAAATATCCCTGCATGGGACCCTTTTTTTTTCCTATCGCCATTATCTCATCGCCCATCCTGGGCCGCAGCGCCGTGCGTGCGCCGGAGAGCCGTCACATTGCCATCATTTTTAGAGGGAGCAATTCATTCATTCGTGTTCAATTAGTTAGCATTTCAGAAACGTTTTTTCATATCACGGCCACAGAAAAGCAGCAGCTGGGAATCTGGAAACATTTTTCAACTCTGTCTCTCTCATTCGCCCCAGAAAGATTTCGAGTTCGGCTTAGAAAACTAGTGATATCACGAGCAGATCTCGTCTGCAACCCCTACACAGATACTGTGTCACGCATGTCAAAACATTTGGTAAGTTCTAACAAATCCGATCCGTATCCTCTCTGTCCATTCAGATGGCGACACGAAAACATCTTACCGCGGTGCCTTGAAGGGGAGCTGAAGAGAGAGGCCACAAAAAGGAAGAGGTCGGCGGCGAGTGGCCGGCCCTATTGGTGAGATCATAGATCAGAGGATCTCTGCCGTGTGCACTTGGGTGTCTGTTTCGTCTAGAACGGTAAATAAGTAACAGGAAACAGAGGACTCTGTATGAGGACTACTAGAAGCAAGTAGCGAAGAACATGTAAACAGAGGAGACGTTTAACCGCATCACTGTGCTGTAATTGACAGTTACCGTCCGCTTAGCCATGTACTATCATGTCGTGACCAACTTCGAAGCTTTGTGGCAGGGGAACGGCCTACGTGGCTGAGTGGTGTTCGTGCATGCACTGGTTGATGCGGCGTTCTTTCGTCCAGGACGATGCGGTATTGTTCATGCGCGGCTCGGGGTTGGGTTTCCCACGCGATAAGCTACTAGGTGAGATGAACGTGATATAAATTTCTCTGTAGCCAGAAGCAGAAGGAGATGAAAGCGATGCGCCGACCGACCCTGGAAAGTTGGGCGGTGTCCTTACTCGATCTCGCTTGTCACGACGCAGGCGCCGTGCCATTTCGGTTTTGCCGTGCGCGGCATGGAGCCTGCACTGTCATTCTCGTTGCAAGCTGAGGGAATTGCCTGCAGGATGCAATTGCAGGGCTGAGTGGCTTATCCAAATTCATCTGCTGAAGAAGACAGCACACTGCCGGCGTGAACAGCTTCGAAGGCCACATTTCTAGTAGCAAACTGCAGCACGTGGTTATAGTACAAAAACTAGTATGGCTGCCCGCGCATTTGCGCGGCTAGACTTATTATACTATTTAAAAATATTTTTATATTATTATAGAAGTTTAATATAGTTTAGAAATCGAGATTAAGTGTTTATTGGACTTTTATTATTCCAAAATTTAGCTATTTTAGGCTCATAATGGTATGATTGGTAAATTAAAAATAAGAAATAAAGATATTTTTAGCTAAAAATATTTTTAGTAAATTTATTTTCTTTGTAATGGCATGGAGGGTAAATTAGAAATGGGTGTGAAGGGTATTTTTTTTATTATTCCGAATTTAGTTATTTTTTTGACTCATAATGGCATGGTGGGTAATTTAGAAATAGGTGTGGGGGTATTTTTGGCTATTTTTTATTATTCCGAATTTAGCATTTTTATAAATATTTTTAGGGGGTTTTCTGACAAATTGTTTCATAATGGCAGTGGTGGGTAATTTTCTCTTCTTATTTTCTTAGATTAACGTAAGAATTTCTAGCATTTTAGAGCGAACGTGGTGGCTCCTTTTCGTCGTCAAATATATATATAATAGATATGTGATTACACACGTTGGTCTGAAGATATGACAGAACCAGACCAAGTGTGGTGGAGATTAAGGGCATATTGAGTGTTGACGTCTCCCGCTAAGGGCCGACTGGATTTGAACTGAAGACACCGTTGAGGCATGCGGAGGTGGAAGGCCGCGAGGGATCCGTGAGGCAAGAAGGCGGAATGGAGACTCTGATCACAACCTGCGGCGTTCGGTTCGGCACGGACGGCGTTCCGTGCGATCGATACCGCACACGCAGCTTCAAATCGACCACCGCAACGCACGCGACGAGGACAGCTGTGCCATCCCGGCCGCCGATGGAGGCGCCACGGCGACGCACCACGCTCGGCGATCACGGGCGGTGTGTGCTCTGATCTGAGGGATCCGAGAGGCAAGAAGGCGGAATGGAGACTCTGATCACAACCTGCGGCGTTCGGTTCAGCACGGGCGGCGTTCCGTGCGATCGACACCGCGCGCGCAGCTTCGAATCGAGAGCACGGTGGTCCGCCTGCAGAGCGGGGTTCACTTGGCCAGCGAAGAGCGTCAGCCGTGGCTCGCGCAAGCTCGATCCAGACGTGTTCATGGATATTTCGCACAATCTCAGGCCTCTGGCGGCTTAGCTCTGCTGCAAGACCTGCAACTGCGTGCGCCAATTCCACGAGCAGAGGAGGCGCGTCCAGTGCGCAAACGGGTGCGCCGCAGGACAGGAAGATGCGAGGAAAGGGATAGAAAGAAGGAGACGGTCTTCTATTTACTAATTGGAGGCTCCTTTTGAGGCCTCTATGTTAATCGGTGAAAAATCCTGTAAATTACCAAAAAAAGCAAAACATCCGGCCGTTAATTTGGATGCTTAACAAATTGTAGCTGTTAGATCTGAGGGACTTTATAATTAGCAATCGTGTGTGGTACGGAGACAAACAGATAGGAATCATAACCATTGATCCAATTACACACGCCCACAAATCCTTCCCACGCAGCCCACCTTACCCTAGCCGCGGTCAACATGCCGCTTCTGTTTCCAGGCGCTCTCCTTGCTTCTTCCTCTCAGTCTCCCTCGATCTTCACCTCCTGTTCGTTGTTCCTGAAGAATTTGACAGCAGGTATCTGTTAGAATCCACACCATGAAGAACAAAAGGCAGAAGCAAAGAACTGCAGCGACTGCGCATGCCCGGCTGTGACGAATACGGTTGCCACCGCCGATTCGATCTGCTTGCATTGAAAAGTTTCGTCTCTGTGATGCCTGATTTGTCTTCCACCAATTTCAGGGAGTCGTCATGTATGTGGTTGATACCGTGAGTTCACTGCAAGTCTTCGACAGACATCATCATCTGTTCTTGCGTGAGATCAGGTCTGGTCCTGAGGGGGAACGAATATCCTGCAGTGAGGACGTGCATGTATTCAAGAGACGGGGATGCAGGAAGGCACCAATAGAACCTGCAGATGATTCGCCCCTCACACTGTTCCATAAGATCATCAAGATGCGAGGTAAAGGACAGTCAGTAAGAACTGATACGTCCAATAGCTCGCTTGCCTGCCATCATGTATCACCTCCATGGTAAATCAACCATGGGACGTTCCTAACTACCTCATGTGCGACCACCAACTGCATAATCACTGCAACAAGGTATTATACCATACATTTTCCGGTTTCTGGGATTTTGATGATCTGACTTTAATTCCTTCTTTCGATCTAGGCTGGATATGCAAGAAAATGTTTTGAAAGACTACTGGGTACTACAAGGTATTGGATTCAAATAGGGGAAGCCAGCACATCAAATTGTTGGAGTCATCAATATAATATTTAATTTCTCTATGATTCACATAAGCTGGAACAATATATTTTTCTTTTCCATCAAATTAGTATGTTACTTGCAGGTCTCTGGGACTATTGATCCAGTAGACACACAGGCAAAAATTTAAATAATTATGAGTCATCATGAGACATCTGAAATATTTGTACCCCTTTCTTGAGAAAATACTCTTCGAATTTATTTTGTGGCAATAAATAAAGTGTACCTCGCATGTTTAAAAGTTGCATTGTTTTATTTTCAAGGAAGGATATTTTTTCTTTTATGCCTATTACATATTGGGCCATAGCAAAATTGTCACCCCTTTTCAGTTATTTTGACATTGGCTTAAGTCAGAAGGTTTTCTTTTTTAATTACTCTCTCAAATGAAGAGATCTCAATAGATTGTCAAATTCTTGGTAACTAGAAATTGTGTCTGGAAGCTTAACTATGTATTTAATTTAACAAAGGTAATTAACTGTCTACCTTTCTTTGTAGGTTTTATACAACTTAGTGAGGCCTACACATTTTATTCCTTACTCATTAGAATGATGAAATTTGGTATTTTACGAAATTGTTGTATAATGTACCTTTTTGTATTCTAGGTTGTTGAATAACTATGTATTGTTTTTACTTTGCCCTATGTTATGGGTTGACCATGTGTCCCTGCTCTTATGCTTGGTTTAGTGGGATATGTTGGTTTGCTTATTGCAGTTTTGTAGAATGTTCTATAAAGATGTTTTGCTACTTTAGCGATGAACTAATCGATGGGACAAAGTGTATCATATTCATATATTTGTTTCACAATGCCATTCAGGTTATTGCTCTTCTCTATTTTTCTTAACTGAGCTAAATGGATGAAAGGAAGATTCAATGTGTGGGTGAAAAGAATTTTTTATGCACTATTTTTTTTCCTTGCCAACTGTTAATTTGCACCAAATAGGCTTGGCACAAAAGTACGCAACCCCACTGCCACTCGGTAACTATTCTTTAGCTTTTATTCATAGAAATATTCCTGCTTCAAATGATGCATAACTCCATAATAATATTTGGACATTATTATTACATTATGGTATTGTCTTATTTTTGGAAACAACATGCCTAGAGAATTCTATATGTTCAACATTTCGGTATTATCACATAAGTATGAATTATGACACCAGCATTATGTAGTCTGTATTGATGATATCATTGATTTGATTGAGAATAGATGTGCACAGGACCTACATATTGTCAATAAAATAGCATCTAATGGAATCATGCTTTTGTGACTTATTTAATACATAAGTTATAGAAAAATGAAATAAACACAAAAGAATAATACTAATCTTAGAAGCCAAGGTACGCAGGAGCTCGAGTAATGGCATAGGCGTAGCATTGATTTACTACTTTTCTATGGAAAGTTCTTTGGTATCCAGTAAGTCCCAATAATTTGTGATGTAAGGCTATTTGTTCATTGAACATTGGGGAATGGTAATTAAAAAAATGTAAACAAGGGTGGCCTCCTTCAAAAAATATGTGGAATGTTTTTGAAAATTAATAGAATAACCAGAGTCAGTAACCAAGTTAGTTTTGATTCAATATATTCTCATGATTTTGTTCCAGATGTGTAGACAATAGCTTTATCTGAACAAGCGCATCAACCTGTGGAATACAATCTATGATTCAAAAAGAGAACCAGAGACAAAGAGTATATCTTATGAGTTATTTTATTAGCACAAAAAAAATATAAAATAGCTTTGTAGCAGGATACTTCAAGGATGGTAGAAGGAAAAAATTATCTCATAGCCAAAAATGGGAACCCAAGGTAGCACTTATGTTTCGTGAGTTTTTCTACTATGTTGAAATTGCTAACCCGTGCAAGTATTGCACGGGTTGATGGGCTAGTGTTAATTAAAAGAGGCTTGCTACGGTGCTTGAGCGGAACCGGAGGTTCCTCCCCTCTCTTTTAATCGCAACCATTGATATTAAAAGGGGTGTTTACGAACCTGATTAATTATAGTTAGGGGTATTTTGGTAGTTGTCTCTTCATTAATCAGGGATACTCGCCGGACTTCCAGCTTCGTCTTCGTTGCGCCCATCCCGCTTCCCCGTGGTTCACCGTCGTCTCGATCGGATTGATGCTCGTCAGGTTCCCGGACGGCTCTGCTTAGGATTAACCGCTTTAGGCTCCTCCTTCCTCCTCGAGTTCAGGCGAGAAAGACAAAAACTTCCTTCCTTGGCGGCGCATCAAAACAGAACGGCTAGCATTTGATTCACAAAAATAGATACAGAGAAGAGAAGGGGGATAAGGTGAATAGGCAAAACCGGTCTATGGAATCATCGTCGCAAGAATTTTCTCCTGGATAATTGCTTTCGCTGCAGCGGAGGCTGCCGTCCTCGCGGCGTTTCGCTTCCTGTTATTGTCACTGTTCGTCAGATCGACCATGGCTATCGATACAGGCAGGATCGATGAAAGTACTAAATTGTCCTTTGTCTAATTTTTTTAACAAAGAAAAACTAGTACCTGGCCCACCGATTTTTTGTACTGGTCCACAACTTAAAATTCCTTTTGTTAGGTTCCTCCCTATTTTTAACCATTAGATTTGACAAAACGAACGGTTACAATCGACTCCAAGCACCATAAAATTTCTCTAATTAAAAAAGGCACGAACCATCTAAAATTACAATGCCATAATAATCATGGTAGCTTCAAATCTAGAGTTCCACGGCATGGCACATGCTCCCCACGACATCTATCTATTATCTTAGTATTTGAGGAGAAAAAGAAGCCACCACGTTCGCTCTTAAGGCCACGAAATTACCACGCTAATAAGAAAAAAGAGAAGTTATGAGCCATTGGATTTTATGAAGATCTAACGGTCTAGATTAAAGGTAAGAATCCTTCCAAAAAAAAAAAAGAGTATGTGTCCAATACAATTCTTAAACACGTTGTCTTCGGGTATGAGTTTTCCACGGAATAGACTCACGTTGTCTTCGGATATGAGTTTTCCACGGAATAGACTCACGTTGTCTTCTTAAGAGAGTTGGAGTCGGATGAGTATTAGATGAGCACCGTTGTTTGCTAAAAGAACACGTTGTTTTTTTTTTTCTTTTGACTAAGAAGACAACACGTTGTTCCACACCAACACTACTGCCGCGAGGCCTAGCTGACAAGCTCAAGGAAGGTACATGTTCTTGCGATAATGTACATGTTCTTGCGGGACACGACAGTAAGCTCCTGCTCGCTGGTCGCGACACGACAGGCACGGCGCTGTCGTAGGAAATGGTGACCTTCGTCCGCCCCATGCGAGTGCTTGAGGCTGTAACCATCCGTCCCGTTCGAGCACCAGGCGGTTGTCCCCAACGGCGTTCTGCTGAGCAGGCACGAGGTGAAGGTGGAAGGCATGTGCGGCAAGGACTGCGGGGAGTTTTTTTTTTTTTTTTTTTTTTTTTTTTTTTTTTTTTTTTTTTTTGAAGACTGCGGGGAGTTCATGCCAGAGATGTGGATCACTGGGGACGAAAAGGTGCTTTACGAACCGGCAAGGCCATGGCAGGGGCAAAGATGATCAAGCATGGCACAATGCCGGGAAGGGTTAGCAGGCCGAGGCACAGTGCGATCAAGAACTTTGTAGTAGTTGAAGAGGCAGCGGCTAACCGTAGTGTTTGATGAAGAGGCTACGAGGTCGGACGCAATAAAAAAGCTTGAAGGCCGGTAGCTTTACTGTATGTGCCACACGCGGGCCTGCTTTGAGCTGCACGCTTCATCAATTCTGTTTCATTTCTTTGGAACCGGCCACGGAACCTGCAAGGCGATGGAGCATGACTAACAGTCTACCACGCCACTACATCTACATAACAACAGGAGAACCAAATAAGAAACTCATGAAGGACAGGATCGGTAGAGCCACCACAGCCTTGGAGGGAAGGAAGGATGCAGCCAGAAACAAAGGGCCAACCAGCTCGGCAGCTTGCTGGCAGATACCGCCTTGGTAATCCGAGGTTTGATGAAGAAAATTTGTTTGGGGCTGCCCATGATTAAGATCTGTTGCCATGGATATCGACGCCACCTAGATTTGCCTTGAATACTGTGGTTACAGCAGATAACTTGAAGAAACATCCATGGTGTGATAGACGCCATCTGCGGTCATGAATCATGGTCATTCGAGTGCTCCTTGACCTTCACATGCCCTTCATTTTTCCTTGAATATTGTGGTTATGGCATGGCAATGGAGCTCGGATACAACGGTGGTGCGAAAAAAAAGGTAAGAAATACCTTCACTTTTCGACAAATTAAAATTAAGTAGTTCCAATACACTATCAAGTATCAACGTGGTCTTGAAAATATTACAACTACAAGTTCTGTCAAGTTGCATTCGTTTGCAGTTGCATGTATATGGTCAAATGTTATATGATTTAGAGGAAACACTTTTTTTCTTCAGGATTTTATTCTAGCATTACTTCTGAAGAAAACCTGTAATGATGTTGTGATGGTACAATTTTTTTTTAAAAAAACTTTTACAAGAGGCCACAAAAATTTCCAGCATTAATCCTTTCAAAAATAATATCTACAATGGGGAGAAGAATAAAGAAGCCAGAAAATGCACTCTACTCCTCCCTCTGACATGGATTCTACTCCCTTTGTCCCATTTTATAAGGGATTGAAAGGTTTGAGATTGTACCAAAATATAAGGTATTCTACATATAGGACGGATTTTGAGGGTTGGTGAGTGGGTGTGATAAGGTAAAATGAGGGGTACACTGGTCTTTAATCTTAAGACTATTTTATCATCGATTTTCATATCTTGCGATTTCACGATACTTTTCAAAAAGTCTGGTGATTTTGCAAAATAATTAATGTGCCATTGCATGTACGGAATAGAGCATGTTCAATAAAGTATGCACTTTTCTGTTGTAAATATACATATTATTGAAAGTGTTTAGCCTCTGCGCATGAAGATAAAACCGCAAAGCACAATTACGAATTTGTTAGGAGCATTTTCAGTTTTATTGTCTGACTTGATAGTGGCACTACCACTAGAGAGGCAATCACACCCCGTAAGCTATTGATGATGGAGCCGATCTATGATGACCGAAGAAACATCAAAATGAGAAGGATCAATGTGCTACGAAGGTTGTCACTGAGATAACTTTAAGTTATATCAAAAGCTATATCAGCTCTAGCCCGTGCAATTTGCGCGGATCACCTTACTAGTTCAACTTAACTGCTGGGGGGACTTATTGAAGATAAGCTTAGCTACAAGCCGTCCATCCGCTTATTGGGCTGAAAGCTACTACAATCAGAGGCACGGTGCCTCTGTCTATGCAACAACCTCATGCTCCTGACTAAATACAAACTATTTTCAAATCTCAACAAGATGATGATGGAGTAGTATAGCTCAGGAGCCCGATGTACCTGTGCCTAGAGCAAGAGATCGGATCTTATCATGCTCGATACGTGAAGTCTCAACGTGTTGTCATGTTTATTTGGTTGTCATGTCAATTTGGTTGTCATGTTTCAGCCACGAGAAGTCTCAACGTGTTGTCATGTCTATTTGGTACACATCGTCCACGGGAAGGAGGCTCTCCATGCCGAAGAGAGCGCTCAAGATAGTAAAGAAAATATTGCCCACCATCATGGGTGTGATTGGTTGGTTGTGTATGCATCTAATCTGGAGCCAGGGTGGATAGATGCACGTCAATGCGTTTGGTTGGTTGTAGCGTGCCTGAGAAAAAAATCAACCGTGGAAGCAGGAGGGGCTCAAGCCCCCCCCCCCCCCCCCCCCCACATATTTTTTGTGACCATGGAAGTAGGGATGGCAATGGGTGCCCGTTACCCGCTACCCGACGGGTTTTTCTCCTATTAGGGTCCGGGTTTGGTAAGAAAATTGCATCCGTGGGTCGACTAACGGGGAAAAACACTGACCCATCGGGTGGAGCGGGTTCGGAGGCGGTTCATTAGAACCCGAACCCGCCACCCGTGAGACCCGGCCTAATATGCTGGCAGCCCATTTACATTGCAGTCCAGCCCAACATACCTTGTCCAGCCCAACTTTCCACCATATAAAACACTCAAACCCTAGCCTCCACTCCCCAATCCAGTTTGTGCGCCTCCACTCTCCTCCCAGCCGCTTCCCTCTCTTCTCTCTCGCCTCCAGGCTCCAGATAAGGTGCGCCACCAGCAGTGCCCCACCTTCTCGGCAAGCCGGCGAGAAGAGGTAGGACTCCGGCATGGCGGTGCTCTCCGGATCGACCAACGACGACGACCGGTGATTCTTCCTCCTTCTCTAAACTTTCTTTTTATTTCTCTTGCAGCAAGTTACTGACCCCGCCGTATCCGGCATTCCGGCCGTCCCATTCAAAGGGACGGCGTCGAAGCTGACCGGCAGCCACCTGATCCGAAGGAGAAACAAGCCCCTGTAGCTGTGGTCGAGCTACCGGATTCGCCGCCAAGAGGACCAAGGTCGAACCCCGCCGTCGTGTTGCTGCCTCGTACTACTCCACTGCCGCCTCCAGCTGCTGCTCCTACTCCACCACCGCCTCCAGTTGCTGGTACAACACCACGACCTGCTACTGCTGCTACAACCTCGCCTCAACCTGCTGCTGCTACATCCAAGCCACCTGCACGTCAAGCACGCCACACCGTCGTCAAGTCCAAGACTACCTCTGCCAAAGCTTGCAAGACTGGTCGACCTCCTCAATCTCCCGGCAGCAAAGGCCTTCGATATCTGCTGTAAGCTACTCTTTGTGTGTATTACATTTTTTTTAGTCACATCTGCATAGACAAATAGAGTAGTTGCCTCTTTGAACTGAATGCTAGCAAGCAAACACGTAGATATTGCAGTTGGGTTCGAAATTGATATGTGATTGCTTTACCATTGGGATAAATCTGCTAGCTAGCAAGTGAATAGCAGCATCTGTTGTTCTAAAATGTGAATGCATTATCTCAGTTCAGTTAGCAAGCAAGTAGATATATATTAGTATATCAAAGTACTGATCTTTTCAATACATTTGGTGTTGCTCTACAGATTTGGAGGGATGTCTACACCTAGTGGAAGTAGTATCAGGACTCCATGTAGTGAGGGTGAGGCATCACAATCTAATTCAGTGTCAGTTCCACAGTCTGGATCCCAACCCGAATCTACAAATGATTCTCAGCCAATTGAGATAGATGATGAAGTGCAAGAAGTGGAAGAAGGTGCTGACCCAGGTTCAAAGAGAAAGCTGACTTCGGTGGTTTGGAATGAATTTAAGAGAATCAAGCGTGGAGGCGAAGTAAGAGCAAAGTGCAAGTATTGTTCCAAGGACCTTTCTGGTGACACAAGGAATGGAACTAGTCACCTTCATGAACATCTCAGGAGGTGTACACTGAAGAAGATCAAGCTGAACAATAAAAAAAGCTTGACGCAGCCACATTTGAGGTTTGGTTCCACTGCTGCAGGGGCAATATCAGTGGAGAACTACACATTTGATCAAGCCGTCGCTAGGAAAGCACTTGCTACTATGATCATCCTTCATGAGTATCCTTTAAGCATGGTTGATCATGTTGGTTTTCGGAGCTTTTGCAGTGCACTTCAGCCTTTGTTCAAGATAGGGACTAGGAACACAATGAGGTACATCTAGTAATGCATTTATATTTCTTTTTGTTGTATTTTGGTTGCTGGTTGAATTTCTCAACCTTTTGTTTTCCATTTCAGGAAGGATATAATGGAACAATATGGGCTGGAGAAGAAAAAAGCCATTGAATACATGGCTGGAATATCTTCAAGGGTGGCTGTCACCACTGATATGTGGACCTCTGACAATCAAAAGAGAGGTTGTAATGACTATGTGACTTGTTGCATTCTGCTTGTGTTGTGCTCGCATGAGCCATGACTGCCAACTTTAATTTCAGTTTGAACTCTATGTAGTGACCTGATGCTATGTCTGATGACAAGTGATGATGTTGAACTGCTAAATCTGTTATTTGTCTTGTCTTTTGTTCAGTAAATTTACTGCTAGAGTCAATTTTTATTGAAAATTTGTGCTGGCTGTCTGATGGCCTGATTATATGCTGTTGAAAATCTGTGCTGGCTGTCGGGTACGGGTACCCGGCCGGGTAGTTTTTATCCGACGGGTCCGGGTATGGGTTCAGTCCTCCACCCGCGACTATAATTGGGTCACCCGACGGGAGAATTTTTGCCTGGCGGATGCAGGTGTGAGGAGGCAAAACCCAGCGGGTTCTTACCCGTTGCCATCCCTACATGGAAGAGAGAGAACGATGGGTGGAGGTTGAAGAAGACATAAAAATGAGATCTGGTGAGGAAGCGAGCTAAAACTTCATCTACGTACTAACCCATCACTATTACTGCATGGGAGCCCACTCGTGGCAGCCCAGTCCAAAAAAACAATAGCGAGTCCAAACGACCAACAACCAACCCATGTTACTTCGATTTGGCAACATTTTCTGGTGCCGTCTCGCGAGCGGGCTTGTAGTTGGGTAGGTGAGGCCGGTACGCGAGGGCATGTCTTCTTGGCTCCCGGCACCAGGCGTGAGAAGCAAGAAAGCAAGAAGCGATGCGAGCATGACCGCACAACCATTTGTATTTTTATTTTTGCGAGGGAACCATTCGTATTTCTGGTTTGCTCGCGCCAAAGAATTCGTCGCCTTCCTTTCATGCGCCCCATGGCCGTCGTTTTTGTATCCGCCGATTGCGATAGGTCGTCTGTGAAGTCGAGGAAGCCCAACACCAAATTTATTAGAATCTTCTTAAATAAACAAACAAATGTAGGATATATACACTGGATCGTGCAACACTGTTGCACAGTTGTACTCATCAGCCTGTGTGCGTCTTTCCGACTTTGAATCTCTAGCGTGGGCGCAGTACTCGGTATTTCTTCTAGAACGACGTACAAGTGACATGACACAGGTGATTAGTACTAGAAACCAGTAGTGAAGGAAACATGGTAAACAGACGGGACGTTTAACCGCACCAATGTGCACTAGTTGACTGTTACCCTCCGCTTAGCCATGCATCATGTTCTGTCCAACTTTGCGGCGTGTGGCATGGGGAAGGTCTACATGTCAGGGTGGTGTTCACGCAGTTGATGCGCCGTTCTTTTGTCCGAGGCAATGCAAAAAAAATTTCTAGCTGACAATGCAATCTTTGGTAGTTGCCCTGAACGATGGACGATGCATGAACCAAGAATAATGATGAGTGGAAAGGATGTTCATGCCCGGTTTGTGGTTGCGTTTCCCAGGCGAACTGCGAGGCGATAATGCAGGTGAGCTGAACGTGATTTAAATTTGCTGAAGCCGGAAGCAGAAGAAGATGATAGCGATGCAACCCAGAAAGGTTGAGCGGTGTCCTTTCTCGATCTCTATTGTCGCGACGCAGGCGTCGTGCCATTTTGGTTTTGCCGTGCGCGGCATATGGAGCGTCAGGAGGTATCATCTCACTGGAAGCTGAGGGAATTGCCTGCAGTATGCAACGGCAGTCTGCAGTGCGCCGCTGAGTATTCAAATTCATCTGCGGAAGAGATAAGAGCAAGGTTAATAATTTAGCCTGCTGCCGGCTAAATGTTGTGCCATGTCACTTAATAGCCTTCAAATGCATCCACTCATATAATAAGCTGGCTATCTAGATTGTCTACTTTGTTACTTCGATTAAAGACTTAATATTAATAGACTCGGTTCTCTTTAGTTGTTTTGTAATTTGTGTAAGCTCCTATGTTCAATCGGAGATTGACATCATTCTTGTAATAATTAGTCAAAAAAGAAACAAAAACCGGACTGCGTGCTGTGCAGAGGCCGGAAACTTTGAATAGTTTCCATTATCTAAAAAATGTTGCCATGGAGACTGACCAAGCTCATGCGGCTAGCATTGCTGATTCTACCAAGATGGAGCACTTGCGGTGGCTTCTTTTTCCCCTAATTTCCAAGCCGTGGCCATTAAATCCATGAAATTCGCGATGCACGCAGTGTATTCGTGCAAATTGATCATGTAATCATCTACCATTTCTCCTTGCTAATCAATTTTGATAGACACCGCTCACCTTCTAAGCTAATCTTCATTTGCTGTGGTGGCGATTGGGGGATGAACTGAGAGGGATTTCGGAGCTTAATCTTTCGATTCAGCCACAGGATCGAATTGCGTGTGGGAGATTGTTTTGGTGGAGAAGATTGGCGCCAGGGAAGGCAGTCGGAGCAGGGGATCGAAGGGAATGAGGAAGCGCCGGCTGAATCGCACGCAACCGGCTGGGAGCCGACGTCTCTGCCTCAGGTAAGCTGCTTCCAGCGGGCGAGTCACCAGAAGCCCGCTCCGTCTTCTCTCTCCGTTTCTTCCTCCTCCACGTCGGACTCGTATGATGTGGCAATTTATTTAGCCGGCTGACTAAGCCTTATAATACTTGCTCTAAGGCCTGCTGAGTTGTCGAAGGCTAAACTTTGAACATCAACCTGTGTAGCACAGTATAAAAAGGATGCGCTTACACATTGGTCTGAAGATACTCCGTATTATAGAACCAGGCGACGTTTGGTGGAGATTAAAGGCATTTTGAGTGTTGATGTCCCGCTTAGGGATAGGGCCTACTGAACTTGATCTTTACTACTCGATTAGGAATAGATTTATTAATCCTTGGGTGCGTATGACCTGACTGAACCCGCATGACAACATTGGAAACGACAGGAGAATGCACGGGAAATGATTCTACGGCAGCAACGATATCATGACCGTGGACGGCCAACCGACGAACACACCAAGTTGGAATTAATCAACGGAACTCTTCTCCCCCTTCCATATATGTACCTGCCCTGCTTAATTATCAGCACGAACTGTGAGGTCCGAATTTTAGTCCTAGGTCGTTTCAAGTGGGCGATATGCCGATATAGAATGAACAGGGTGACCGCACCTCACCTGGCCGCTGCGTTTCTTCCCAAATCAAGTTGGTTTCTGTGGTCATCCAGTTGACCCACTTGTGTTAGTAGATTAGAGCAGGTTGTTAGCTCAACTTGCGTGTTTTTTTTGTATGGGCCAGAGATTTGGTTACGGTGCATCTGGTGCACTTGACAGCTACGTTGGCTTGCCCAATGAAGAAGCCCCACCGTCACGCGCTTCGCAAAACGCCAGGCTACGAGATTCTCGATCGCCCTCTCGGTTATGGCATCGCTTGTCCACTAATCATCCAGTCAGCATGTATGTATTAATCTACTACTAATACTTACTACGCACATTGAGTCCTATATCAGCAGGTCTCCTAGTTGATGGGAGGAGAGAATGGATGTAGTTGTATGGCTGCGTTTATTTTGAATGATGCGTAAACCATGGTTCATGGTTGAGCTGCCTGTGACTGCACATGCATGAGCAGGAGACCGATCCAAGCTTGCATCGGTTGCAAAGTTGGGGATGTGTGTTGGTTGATGCACGGATCGAGTACGGATCCCCTTTTATTGAGCAAGTTGGTACTATCGAATCGAGTTCGCAGACTTGGGGGCCTGTTCTGTTCGTCCACTTGACGAACGCCGTTGATGCTTTTCAAGCTACAGCCAAGGACGCCACTTCGCATACAAGCCACGAGGAGGAGTGTCATACCCCAATGTCTGGAGAATGTTGTGCATCATGTACCAGTCCCTGGATCAGTAGCTGGTACGCACCAGAACACAGATATGGTAATCAAAAGCATACTTCGTATAGGTAAATATTATAATACCTGAGATATCACCTTTAGTGGCGGTTCGACAAGGATACAGAACTATCCAAGTCCGTCCGACCAACTATTGGTGAAGCAGACAATCAGCGGAAACACGGCCCAAGCCTACAGGCAGACTTGAGTGGAGAACAAAAACCAATCGCCGTCGTCTCTACGGGGCTTTTCTCACTAAAAACGTTAAGAGCAAACCGTGAGTACATAAGGTACTCAGCAAACCCTAACACAAGGGGTAAATACATGCAGGGGTGTAAACAAGGATGAGGCTGATGGTTCAATGCATCGGCGGAAAGCCAATTTTATGCAAGGGTTGGTTTTTGAAATCAAAACAGTTCGCAAACTACAGTCAAATTGTTATCATATAATGGGGTTGGTCGGCCTTGGGGGAGATAATGGTTCAATCCCGCCAGTTCCTCAATTTTTAATGCTGGCAGGAAACCAGCGCACGGCTCCAAACCGGCGTATTTCCAAAAACACACACGCCAAGGATAACTCACGCAGAAAAATCTAATCATGTGTGGCCATGGCTTTCGCACTGTCCAATACCGTGGAACACGGCTATCCGGATAGATTCTTACACTCTGCAGAGGTTGTACACTTTCCCCACAAGGGTACCCAGTCCTCCCCAGTGCACTGGTTCGGAAACTGGATACTAATGGTCCCGTACCTGCCCAGTGTCACCTCGGTACCACCCCGGAAAATCAGCGACCAGGGGCTTCACATCAATATAAATATCATGGCCATCAACTTTCACTTGCCAGACCCGACGCCAACCTCGTCAAGATCCTCTCCTGGCTCCCGGTTGCAACTCCCTGCCTCCTGGTGGTACCGGGCGATCACTGGTAGGGTGTGGTTCCAAACCCTACCCATAATAGGGCCTCGTGGTTGCACTGCTGCTAGGCCAGGCGGCACAAGAACCGATCCTTATACGACCGATGCAAGCATCTTCAATAGCTACCCTCCTGCGAGGAGTAGCGTCCCAGAGATAGCCTCCCCACTGAGGACTACCTCGCTTGCACCCGTCTAAAACATACCCCCACTATGGGTTGCACTTACTAATCCCACCCATTTTCACTTTACGCACACAACACCAAGCACGCACACGTTTTCACAAAAGCATGTGTGTCAAATTATTAAGTACACGGTGAATGAATCCTAAGCAGCATATTGATCCACTCATCATTAAGAATTAATGATGGTGGTTCCTAGGTTTATCAAGGAGATTAGGATAAGCAAAATCAAGGCATGGCTATCAACAAGTACTTAGGTCGTTCTAAGCATTTAAATCATCTTTAAATACCATGCATGCTTTATTTGAAATCAAGCTCTATGTGGGATTATTTGCAAACATAGGATCAACATGATCAATGGGAGTTAGGGCTTGCCTGCAAATCGCTTTCCTAATCTTCAAACTCTGACTCAAGACTCTTGTATCTCTGGTTTGATCTTCGAGCTTGGAGTCCTCAGAAGCTCCTCGAATTCCTCTGGCTCTTCCTCGATTCTCGCGTAACTAGCGCATAAAACAATACGTATAAACTACCGCAAAAAGAAATAAAAGAGCAAAAGAAATAAAGATCGATGAAAACCAGATAAGACCCAATTAACTTCGATTAAGAATCAAAGAAACTTCAGTGAAGAACGAGAGACAAGAACCATGTATGATGCAGCATACTAATGCAGAGCAGGTTACATGTCATAGGTGATATACCTGGCCTTGTAAGGGCCATATTCACCTAGACAAGTTATTAGTTATCTATTTTCTCTAATATGAGAACATGGGTATGGGGTTTTGCGTATGATCCTTGTTGGGTGAACACCTTGGGGTGAAGATGATAAGATGCATGCGCTTCCTTGATGGTGATTGCGTGCATATCTAATATGCAAGATTCTATATTATTTCTATAAAAAGAACATGCATGAATGCAGGCGATGGTATATGCAGCGTGTGTACGTGAATATGCGCGATATGAATGCATGACTGCAGATAAGATGCCAAATTCAAATAAAGGCAGCTGGCAATTAAAATACCAGATAACTCCAATAAGATCCAATAAAAGATCAATTAAAAGAGCAGAGCAATAAATCAAAAGGGGTTGGGCGAGGATACTAGGTTAGGTTTGATCGAGTGATGATTGATATAGGTTACTTGATTGGAAGTGAGATGACACTAAGGTTTGCTAGGTTTATAGATAGTGAGCATAAGAAGGAATGCGGACTACAAGGATGAAGTAGGGTTTGTGATAAGGAAGATATTAGGCAGATTAGTACCACAAGATGGGTTAGGTTTGATTGAGCGAGGGTTGGCTTAGGTTAGGTTCGAGATTTTGTTTGTGATAAGATAAGGGTACTAGGTTGGAAGTGGAACGGTACGAATGATCGCTAGGTTTAATGCTAGCGAGCAAAAGAATGAACCGATTATGTCGCGATGAAGAGAGAGATATGATATGACAGGGAGGATATCATGCAAAAAGATACGGTAAGGCTGATTAGGTTTAGGTGGATAATTGTTTGGGACATGCGAGATAAATATCGCATGCTTTGCTGAAAAGATACAAAGAATGAGAGGTATTTTAGGAGATAAAGATTTCTAAACGGGGTATGAGGTTGCATGGACAGTACTATGAGGTACGTCGCGATCTCACGAACCCGTGGGCGCGAGAATCACCCAAAACGGAGTTCGAAGTAAAAAGATATGGGTGTTTGAAGATGAGAGGGCTAATTTGTAATTATTAAAAAGGTTTTGAGGGCCTAAAAGTAATTACAGAAAGTTCTCAGGGACCATTCTGTAATTATGGAAAAGTTTAGGGGGCTGGGTGTAAAAAGTCAGGGGTTAAAACATAATTACAGAAAAGTTTAGGTACTTTTCTGTAAAAATGCAGGGCTTAAACAAGATTATTGAAAAGGTCAGGGGCCTATCTGCAAAATGTACAGGGCTGGCGATTTTCTGGGATTTTAGGATTTATTTTTGTATTGTAAATTACTTATTGCGTAATGCTGACGCAATAAAGGGATTGTCGATTTAAAATAAATCGGAAACCCGGTGGACTGGGTCCACGGGGTCCGTGAGCCGGAGGATGGCGGCGGTCCACCGGTCCACGGTGGACCGGGGCAGCGCGCGCGGCGGCGGCTCACTGGTGAGCTCGCCGGCGACGGCTAGGAGGGCAGAGGGGCACCAGGACCTCGTCACAGAGGACCAGCGCGCGAAGGCGGAGCGGGTGGTGGCACATGTTGTCGACGGGGAGCACCGGAGTGGCGACAATGGCTCGCCGGAGTTACTCACGGCGGCGGCGAGCGACGGAAAACAGCGAGGAGTGGGTCTCTTGCGTGCGCGTGCGGCTGCGCGGATGCGCGGTGGCGTGGCGGAGGCGATGCGCGCCTCGGCTCGGCCGGGCGCGGCCGGGGAACTCGTCGGCGCCGGAGAAGATGAGGGCGAAAGGGTTGCGCTCGACGGCGGGCTCGCGGAAGAGGAGCAGAGGGAAAAGAAGAGAGGGAAAGAGGAGAGGGGGTCGCGGTGAAGCTCACCATGGGCTCTACGGCGGCGAAGGAGGCCGGGAGAGGGAGATCACCGGGGGTGACCGGAACCCTAGCTTGGGCTCGGGTTCGGCGCGAGAGACGGAGAGAGAGGGAAAATGGAAAGGAGAGGGGCGCGGTCCCGTTTTAACGACGAGGAGGAGTAGCGGCCACGGAACCGGCAGGGCAGCGGGAGCGGCGGCGACGGGTCGGTGTCGGCGGCCGGGCCCCGGGCGCGGCGGTAGGGGCCGGGCGCGGCGGCGCGCCGCGTGGGAACGAAGGTTCCGACAGGTGGGCCCCACCTGTCGGCGGGAGGAGGAGGAGATGGGCTGGCTGGGCCGGACTGGGCTGGGGAGGAGGAAAGGGTTGGGCCGCGTCGGGCTGGCGCAGGAGGAAGAGAAGGAAGAAAGCGGACTGGGCCAGAAGAAGGATTTCGGCCCGAAAGGCGACTTGGTTATGGAATTTGGTTTTCTATTTCTGGAATTTGAATTTGAATGAATTTCAAATTCAAACAAAAACAAAGATTGATCAAATACTCAAAATAAATCAAATAAAACACAGAAATGCATATGATGAGATTTTGATGCAGATTTAAATTCAGATTTTTGAAAATCAAGTGTATTAGCTCTAACTCGGACAAATTTATTTAATTTGTTGTAAATTCAAAAAGTTCAAATTTTAGTGAACTTTTTAAATGAACACAAGCACTTGAGCACATATTTTATTTTCCAAAAATTTCAAATTCAAACTAGGTTCAATATTTAGTGAAATTTTATTTTTGGAAAATTCATGGAAGGTAAGAGTTTGGAAAAGGTTCAAATTTAGAGTGATTTTTATCCCTTTTGATCTTTATTTATTTATTTATTTCTTTTCTTTTCTGTTGCTTCTGCCTCTGAAAAGTAGGGTATTACAAGGAGGAAGAAGAAGAAAATATATATGTGGATATACTTTACTACGAGTAATCTGTATCTGCCTTATCAATTTGCCGCGCAAGCAAAAGTTGAATTTGACGGAGGCCATCGGACTGATCCTAAATGAGACACGTCTCTCAGGGTTCGGTTTGGCCGGGTTGGGTTCGTCATCAGCAACCGTGCTGATTGACAATGGACTACGGCTACGGAACAGAGTCGGTTTTGATGGAACAATGCAGCTCGATGGTACTCGTACGGCCGCTCGCATAAGAAGATAAGAAACAGTGGCGCCAGGAATTAATAGAGAAAGCCGCCGTGCATGTGTGTGCTCGAACTTGGACGGAATCGGACGGAATGAATTCGCGGGTGAGGTGAGCTGGAGTCATTAGTGGGTGAGGGAGTGACAAGGAAGGAAAGATGAAAAGAGGCTTTCTTTGGGTGAGAAGGACGGCACGTACGGAGGACTGGATCGCCGCTGATAGCTGCTCTCCCCGGTGCATGAACCTGCCGAAACCGGCTACATCGACGTCGCCGCGCGCCCATGGAATCGACGAATCCATCGCCAAACCCGGGGGCGGTTTCAGGATTTCAGCACAAATGCAACGTGTAGTTTTGCGATCCACCCGTACGTTGCGGATCTTTACTCGTCTCATTTTTGATGATCCTGCGAGTAACCAAACCGCTCCGCGGAAAACGCCAAGCGAAAACAATGTATACTTATTCGTTCCCGCGCGATTCCGAGCACGTTGCAGAGATTTATTTGATCGGCTGCAGCGGATAATGCTAGCTTTGTGTAGCCACGTCGTTATACTGCCCAACAGACCCCACACGTCACAGCGGATAATTCTTGCTTTGTGTATCCACGTCGTCTTGTCACTGCCCAGGCGACCCCACAGCCTTAAAACAAAAAGGCAACCCCACAAGTCACAACGGTAGGGACGCAAGTGTGCCGCCCAAGTGGCGACCCACCCACATTCTGCGTCCGTCTTCCTCCTCCTCCCCACGGTCAGAGAGGTCAGAGCAGACGGTTTACAAACTCCTATAAAATGAATTGAATTGAATAGAAAAGCTCGCAACCAACAACCCAGGCTCCCTTGAATCCAAACCAAATTCCCACCCAGCTAGCGGAGGAAACAAGGCAGCCTGCCCGCTCGCCGGCCGGTGCACTGCGTCGTCCCCTTTGCTTCGCTTCCACACCACGCCAAGAATCAACACGCCCCAGGCATCCTCTGCGCCACTGCTCCGGTCCCAGGTAGATGCGAGCCGGCGGCGCGCTGCAGCTGCTCCACCTCCTCCACAGCGACGACGACGCCATGGCCGGCCGCGCCGCCACCGGCTCCAAGCACGCATCTTTCGCCGCCGCGAGGGCGCCGCCCGCGGCGAGGTTCCCGCCTAGGCTCCGCCTGTGAAGCGGCCGGCGTGGAGGAGCGCCAGCCGGGAAGAAGGCGGCGGCCGGGAGGAGGACACCGCCGGGCCTTCTAATTACATGGGCGCGGAGGCGGCGGCGCTGCTGGCCTGCGTCACGGCCACGCTGCTGGTACTGCCGCTGCTGCTGCCCCCGCTGCCGCCGCCGCCGCCGCTCTTCCTGCTCGTCCCCGTCGCCATCTTCGCCGTCCTGCTCTTGCTCGTGCTCGTGCCCTCTGACGCCCGAGGCAACGCCGCCGCCGTCGGCGTGGGGCTCTCCTCCTCCTCTTCTTCCTCCCCTTATTTGTAGCATGCTTAGTTTAGTAGTAAGACTCCAATTAGCGGCGCCGGCCGGCGGCGTGTAAATGTAATTACTTCGGATGACTCTCAATGTGTTGGATCGTCTTCTTCTTGTTCTTTCGAGATTAATTCATTCATGGAGAGGATTCATACCGTTACTGCTCGGATCAGTGCTACTGCTGATGTTACTGCTCTTCCTGTGCTTCAATTTCTTGCATTCGACCGCTTCTTCTAAATTTAATAAATGATAATTCAGCATCTGTTGAGTGTTAGAGATATTTTGTTCCTGTCCCCTGGTAATAGCACACGATCTTTTCCCCAGTGCAGGGGGGATGCTCAACTTCTGCTCATATGTCAACCGGATCGTCAGACCCATGGGGTCCTCCTACACCTGGCATGTCTGCATCGTCCTGTTCCTTGCGGACAAGAACAAAAGATTCACAACCCACCACAGACTATACAGTGGTGGAGCTAGGATTCAAAACTAGGTGGGCCAAAATTTTTTTTCCCGCAGCAACAAGGACTTAATTAATTTTAATACGAATTAAACATTTTACTGTAGCGCATTTTTTGCACTAATCATAGCACAGTTCAGGACAATCACTCATTTTAGACAATGATACAATAATACAGGCAGCATCTGGAGTGTATCAGAAGATAATGCAGGTCGCTGTCCAATGTTATTCAGCTCATTTCATCCGGTGGATCGTCGTTTTAAAGATGCGAAGGCAAGCAAACTAGTGGAGCAGGGATGAAATTGGATTCCAAAGACAATTTTGCATCTAATTTTGAGCAGGGCCGTAGAGCCGGCGGCACCAATCCACCGAGCATGCATGGCCGCAGAGCGCCGCCCATGGCCGCTCGCCGGAGCCGAATCGAGTCGCGTCTCGGACTGAAGGTCCGCTGCCTCCACATGGAAGCCTGGTCACTCGCGATCCAGTCAACTAGTTGCTCCCTTGGGCCGATGGCAGTTGGGCATGAGGCGGGGGTGGAATTTTTTTTATTTTTAATCGATTTTTTTATTATATTTTTATTAATAACCGTACGTTTTCGAAATTTACAGAACTAGTCGCCTAGTCGCCCGACAAAGGGGCGATTAGGCCTTGTCGCCCGATCAAGGGCGATTTATACTGTAATCGCCCTTCAAAAGAGCGATTAGGTGTCGGTGGGGCCTAATCGCCCGGATAGCGGGCGACAAGAGCCTAGTCGCGACTAGGCTACTGTAGCGATTTTGTTACTGTAGCGAATTATTCATTTTTTGAATTTTTTTGCGTTAACAACTAAGCCTCCCAAAATCTAAATTAAAAATACTTTTACACATCTAAAGTCAATGATGATTTTAATGATGGTGAATAATATGTTGATGCAACCATTTTAACACAGAACAGCCCAAAAGTTGTTGGTAGTTTTAAACTAAAAATCTCTGAATCAGGCTAGCTGTTAAGCGCTAATTGAATTTTTAGACCATCTTAATCTTCTCTAAAAATTAAGAAAAAATTACCTAAATGCATTGTATCTTTAGTAGTACCAATATTGTTTTTTAGCGTTAGGTTCCATATAAAATATTTGAATTTAACTCAAATTTGAATTTTAAATTATGATTCGAATTAAATTCAAATATTTTATATGGAACCTAACCCTAAAAAAAATATTGGTACTATTAAGGATACAATGCATTTAGGTAATTTTTTCTTAATTTTTAGAGAAGATTAAGATGGTCTAAAAATTCAATTAGCGCTTAACAGCTAGCCTGATTCAGAGATTTTTAGTTTAAAACTACCAATAACTTTTGGGTTGTTTTGTGTTAAAATGGTTGCATCAACATATTATTCACCACCATTAAAATCATCATTGATTTTAGATGTGTAAAAGTATTTTTAATTTAGATTTTGGGAAGCTTAGTTGTTAACGCAGAAAAAATCAAAAAATGAAAAAGTCGCTACAGTAGCAAATTCGCTACAGTAGCCTAGTCGCCCTTTCAACTGGCGATTGTCGCCCGCCGTCCGGGCGATTGGGCCCCACCGACACCTAATCGCTCTTTTGAAGGGCGAATACAGCATAAATCGCCTTTTGATCGGGCGACAAGGCCTAATCGCCCCTTTGTCGGGCGACTAGGCGACTAGTTCTGCAAATTTCGGAAACGGGCGGTTATTAATAAAAATATAATAAAAAAATCGATTAAAAATAAAAAAAATTCGGCGGGGGTGGGTCACTGGCCCAAATCTCAGGGTGGGCCGCGGCCCATCCTGTCCACCCTCTAGCTCCGCCACTGACTATATATACAGGCGATTTTTTTTAATTAAAGAAATAAAACGAAATTGGGTTACAACGGCGGCAAGCAATACCTCAATCAATGCACTTCTACTGCTGCTGCTTACAGATGCTACTCAAATTTATTTTCTGAGAAAGTTGCGCCTAAAATAATCAAAATGAGAGGTATGCAAAAGATTATAACTATTCTGCTCATAGATCGATTTTTTTTTCACTCTGAAAGTTGTGCTTTTTGTACTTCAAAAATCAAAGGCTTGAGAAGCAGAGAATTTTGGGCGAATCTTCATGGGCTTGCTTACTAATCATCGGGCTAGTTTGATACGGGCCTCCTATTTCTTTCTGAAATTGTCCAAAGTCCAAAATGTCCTTGGGCTTCTGTTCGAGGCTATACTGGACCGAACACTTCAAAGCCTGGAATGCAGCAGGAAAAATGAAATTTACGGTGCAGAGACAAAATGATGATGATCTCTGGCTCTCTGCCTGTAGGTCCATTCGCAGCACCGGAGCTAAATTAGGATCCACGAACAGACGCATCCGCAACTGACGGATCAATGAAGAGGCGAGCAGCCGAACAAAAGCAGCTCGCAGAAACAGACAGCGCCTGTAAAGATGGGAGAAAAGCATCGCGTTGTTTTCCCTGCCTTTAGGAAAGAAAGGTTTGAACATTTTGGATAGCTCTAAGGCGTGAAGAAAAGCGAGATTATGTTCCTCGTGATAGTGACATCAATGGCATCTCGATGCATGACTGCTCGGAAGCGAAGGATGTATACCTTGCACAAAGCCACACATGCTCCCATCAAAAACCAACATCCAGAATTCCCCAGATCAGGTGCGATGGTGTGCATGCCATCGGAGTTGTTGGTAATTGGAGTTTTGCTGGCCCGAGCAGCCCGTGCGTCGGAGTTGGTATTGTACTACGTACAAGAGGCCGGGCCACTTCTGGGTTCCGGAAGGCTGTTATGGCCTAGCCCAACTTGCCAACTGGCGCGTGATGCAATAAAGCAGGCCGGCGCGCACGCGAGCAAAGGCTGGCCCAGCAGCATGCATGTGCACGCGGTGGGTAGGCCCAATGCATGGGCGTGTAAAAGCGTGGCGGTTGTGATGCTCCATCATAACTGCCCTGACCAAACACTGCCTCTCATTCCACAAGAAAAAAAAAAACTCCCTCAAAAAAAAAAAGAGAAAGAAAAAAACTGCTGTTCGCACGCACACGAGCAACCGCACAATCGTGCAGTATGGCCACTAGCTCTCATCTTGTTTGCCGCTGCACATGCGATGTGGTGGTCGAAATTCCTTCTCCGAGCTAGATTTTTTACCAGGTACACGTATATGAGTAGCATATTCTTGAAGTCTTGAATAGTGAATTGCATAACATGAACTTAAGTTGCAACACGTTTTTTCTGCACCATTTTTTTTTGGAAAAACCCATACCTTTGAGCAAAGTTAATCAAAGAGAGCTGAGACGTCTATTGTGTATAAAAACAACTTGGCTTATGCCTATAGATAATTAGTAGCTAACGTTCCTGAGCTTTTTTTTTTTACGGCAAAGCGGCAGGTGTCCTGCCATT
The DNA here is from genome assembly GCA_007726485.1 of Eragrostis curvula. Lineage (NCBI taxonomy): Eukaryota > Viridiplantae > Streptophyta > Magnoliopsida > Poales > Poaceae > Eragrostis > Eragrostis curvula. Next base: position 19,714,283 of record RWGY01000005.1, read on the forward strand.
TCATTATAGCAGGAGAGAAGTCCAGAATATAAAACGCAAAATAGTCCGCAAGCTAGCTGGGGCAGCTTGTGCTGCCACAAACAAACTGAAAAGAAACTAGCTAGGGAGAAAAAAAGAAAAACAGCAGGACAGCAATAGTTCCTGAGCTATATATGTGAAGAGCTACTCTGTACTGTTGAGATTATGTGAAGAGCTACTCTGTACTGTTGAGATTCGACATATGTGATCGTTCTGTGTTCTAGCCATATGATGCCAAACATGCGTGAGTAGTTCGTATATGTTTTTCATTTTATAGCTAACATGACAGTGTTAAAACAACTAATAGGAAGATGAATCTTCTTTGTGTCCTCGCTCAAAGGTTTTCCCAGTAACATTATAGCTAGACCGATCACTACCAGAAACCAAAATGTCCCGATTGAGTTCATATTACAGGGATTCAAAAATTTACATGTTGTTCTATGACTTCAAACGCTGAGCAATTATATAGTGTTTTTTTATTTTCATCATGAGAATGATCTCTTGATAAAATGAAGGGCGTGGATTCTAGCTAGGGCACCTACTAATGGGCGTCTTTTCTTATGTAGGGAAATAACTTGGGACTTTTGACTTCTAACCTATTTTAATCGTAAGAAACGTAAATAAATCAAAATGGCATTTTTTGGCATCTAGCTAGCATTGTACATTTATATATGTCACCCTCAATGTATATTTTTTATTACTTCATCATTTCATGTAACCAAAAACTTTAAGTTAATGATTGCAATAAAGATCGATCAATGGTTACATATTGCATGATTTTGAATACAAAACATGAGGGAAAAGATACGCTTGGAACATACATATGCAAACACGTATTGAGCCCAATTAATCTTTATTCCATTTCTACGAGTTACACTACATGGTCTGCATGATCAAAATATATAGAAATTGACATATTGTACACAGTACAGACTAGGTAAACTAAATAATGGGGCAGCAATTGCATGGGCTAGAACTACCTCATCATGTTCCTCCCTTTACATATTAACCATGCTCTAGCCCAAAATAATTAGGTGTCTGCACATACATATGTTTACATATATAATACGTGAACGCATGCAAGCATGCATAGTTTGAGCCCTAGATCATGTGTGCATGTATACATGCACAATTTACTTGAAGCTTGTGCAAACCTTGGGAGATTCTAGCAGAGGGTTCCAATCCCATATTTTCTCCATACTAGGGAATGGATGCAAGGGGCCTTGGGATGGCAAAGGCTGGTTAGGATTTCCCTGGTTATTGTATGATCCAATGGCCCTACTCAGTTCATCTATTGGAATGGTTGCCATTGTAGCGGAGTTCGCGTTAAGCAGAGCATGCGTTGAAGAAGGCAGCATTGGGTTGGCGCCCTTCAAGTGGTACAGCGATGTACCATCCTCCTCTGTCGATGTGGTGGAGCTCAGCGAAGCAACGGAGCCAGTCGACCGGAACATCGATGTATGCAGAGCCATTGTTGCGGCTGGAGCTGCAGCAGCTGATGAAGTCAGGCCACCATTGCTGGTGCCATTGTATGGCTTATTCATGAGACCGGATGAGTGGCCACCATCGAACATTGGCGCTAGGCGAGGCGACGATGTCCGGTGCTTCTTATCCATAGTTGCTGCTGCCTTTGAGCCAGAAGATCTTGTTGTCGTCCCGGTGAGGTGGAAGTTGTCTTCGATCCCTGGGCGCTTATACACTCGGCAGAGAGAAATTTCCTGGTATGTGGAATGCAAAGTAGTGTGGAGCTAATTAGATATATAGTCCAAAATAAAATTAGCGACCCCAAATTTAATAATTAATTTCATGCAATTTGAAACGAGACTTAAAATTATGGAATAACTTCCTAGTTGCCATTGCAGAGCACGTGGAGTTTGATTAAGAAAAATGAAACACTTTGCGAGTTGTTACCAGCAAGGAGAATAGAGAACAGGATAAAGATAAAAAAAAATCATGTTGAGAGGTATGTTATCCTAAAGAATGGAACATGTGACCCTTTGAAATATTAATCAAAATTTTATTATAGGCATAATCTATTCTGGCTCCCCCTTTTGTTTTACAATCGCTAGGTTTTTCCCTTCTGGGTAGTTAGTTATCCTAGAGATGCACATGTTTAAAGTTGTTTGACTTTTTTACATATGAAGGATGATGATGATGCATACTTCCAAAAGGAGGGACCAGCTAATTGCAAAGCAAAAGTAGAAGTATATAGGGCTCATCGATTTGTGAAATTTTTGGGAAAGATTGCTGACCTCTTTAGTTTGTAAACATGTATGCTGAAGAAAATTTTGAGATGCTCTGAACATATATACTAAAGATATTTTTAGTTAGATTGAACCGCCTATATGCATGCAGCTACAAGAAATTATGCATGGAGATCTAGCTAGATCCTGCATGCAATTCGGAAGGTACACTTCTAACACTTTCAAACAAAATTTGAGAATGCGTGACAGTGATCACGGACAGGAAGCTAGCCACTATCAACAAATTTGAAGTGGAAGTATCTTTCACAGGAAAACTTTATGCTTTTCCAAGATCTCAAAGAACTCCAAAAGTAATCCAATTAAAAATATCCAGGAACACAAAAATATCTCCCAGATTCGTAATCAGTAGAAGGAATTTGCCCAACCTTTTGGTACCGGTCGGCCTCGCCATGCGGGAGGCGGTACTCGTTCATGATCCAGCTGCTCCTCAGGCCCTTGGGCGCCTTGCCCACATAGAACACCAGCGTCTTCTTCAGCCCAATCGAGCGATTGCCCTCAACACGCACCATCCGATCTGCCCCCGTCGCCTTCCAGTAGCCCGACGGCGTGACCCGGTTCGGGCGGTCACCATTGCGGTACTTGCGGTCTCTTGGAACATAGAAGAACCACTCCTTGTCCCCAATTGAAGCCAAAGCTGTTGCATATTTATGTAGAGAGCATGTAGATACAAGCAAGCATCCCATGCGTGCACGAAAAAGTAAGCCAAAAGCTAAAGGGTCACATGAAATCAAAAGGGAGCAGGGTCACATGCATGAAAGGATGCACAAATCATAGATCCCTCAATTACTAGCAGGTAGCTGGTAGCCGTTCAGTTGCTTACCCGGAAGATCCCATGGGTCGTAGCGGTAGAGGTCTACCAAGTTGATGAGCTCGATGTTGAAGCGCTTGCCCTCGACACGCCGGCGGAGGTAGAAGTCGATGAGCTCCTCCTCCGTCGGGTGGAACCGGAAGCCCGGCATCACCATGTCATGCGCTGCTTGCCCGTCATCACCGCCTGCGACGCGCGCCGCCATGTCGTTGTGGTGATGATCTCCTCCCATGCTCGGCGGCCTTGAGTCATCACCCTCCTCTCCACCAGCTGCGCCTTTATAGAACCATAAGAAGAGAAGAAGAGGAGAGAAGAGGAGAGGAGAAAGACTAGTACTAGACCACCAGCCCTAACTACACACACACGCCACACACAGAGACAGATCGATCGAGACACAACTACACAAGGGGCCGGGCCGGGATGGCTGGCCTATAGCGTGTTGGGGTGTGGTCGTCTCCTCTTGGAAGAATGAGGTTGATTGGTGCAAGTGGTGGTAGTACTGGTGGTGCAGGGGAGAGATAAGAAGATTAGATATCTAATTAAAACAAAATTAGACAGCACCAACAATTAAGACGAGGACTTGTTGCTACGATATGGGTCGGTATTAATAGCTGTTACCTTTAGCTGCCTAATGCCAAGAATTGGAGAGAGAAAGATACTAGCAACACACATCCACTGTTGTTGCGGACTACTACTTCTATCTCTTTACATGTGTGCCATCTTTGTAAGTGGCCTTGCAGGTAAAAAGGAGAGAACAAATATTGTTTGGCTAGGTTGCCCTTACATATATATACTGCTGTAGTAGCCAGCAGCTAGGTAGGACTTGGGTACAGTTGAGACTCAAAAAGGGGTAAGGCGAATGTAAGAGGTACCTCCAACGAAAGCTCAGGCGGTGGCCTATAAATTTGAGCAGTGACGAGTCCAGTTCAGCTAAAAATCTTTCTATTGTTCGTGTAGCAAGACAGCTAAGTGAATCGACTGCACGTCGGCGGAGTGGGACAGCAACACAACGCACAAGGCGGTGTTGCGCATGCATCCTCATGCTTGCTTCTTTATGGTCCCAACTCCAAATTAACATGATCTCCAAAAAACTCCTAATTAACACACAGCGTAGTGTGAGATTGTGGTAGCTTTTTCTGGTTTCATCACGAACCGGCCAATAGAGGTTCCTTCTCAATGTATATACTCTCTCTGAATGACAGTATTCTCAGCACGAAAAAAAAAAACTATCATCTGTTTCCTTCATGGAGGCGACAAAGAAACGAATCCTCACAAGGGCATGTTTGTGTGTCTTTTTTTATAATTACACATAGGGCTGGCAAAAAAACTCGAGGCTCACGAGCCAGCTCGGCTCGATCTTAATTTTGGCTCGGCTCAGCTTGGTCCGGTCATCTTAATAAACCAAGCTGAGCCTCTATCATAGCCTGTTTGTTAATGAGCCAGCTCGTGAGCTGCTCGCGAACAGTTTGGTTAGCTCGATAAGCTCGATTATATATTAATACACACTTTAATTCTCTAACAAGATGGTATTTTTTATGTTGGGTGAAGCTCAACTTATCATCCAATAAATAAACCAAGTTTAATATAGATAAAAATCATGCTCAATGTTGGATTATATTTTTTTATTTTTTTTATTTTTCATCTCTGTTGACTTAGATTAATATTTTTTTGCAATATTGTTTTATATTACGATTTTTGTATTGTTGACACATGCTAATAATTATAAAATGCCTTAAATTATCTATGTTTTTGTTATCAAAGTTTTAATATACTTGGCCCGTGAGCCTAACGAGCCAGCTCGATCATTATAAATGAACCGAGCCGAGCTTCTATTTTAGCTCATTAGTTTAATGAGCCGAGCCGAGCCAGCTCATTATCGAAACGAGCTTTTGCGAGCTAAGCCTTAATGAGCCGAGCTGGCACGTTAGCCACCCCTAATTACACAGTACAATTCAGACACTCGCAACGCACACATACTCACCCCTATCAACGCACATATGCAAACCCTACCCTTATGAGCATCTTTGAAGACTGAGCCGACAAATCCCCCAGACTAACGAAGTCACCACTGGCGCCTTGCTGTCGATGGCCACGTCGCCTACCCCTGAAAGCATAACACCGTTAAATCCTAGAAAATTCGCTCCCGCTGAGAGTCGATCCCAGGACCTCAGGTGCCACTGAGGTTCTTGTAACCACTAGACTAGAGGCCCTTTCGAATATTTGTGCATCTTACAAATGAAAAACTTAAAACCACACTGTCCTTTTGTGTATCATCCCACGTTTTTTTTTCTTGTACTAGTCTTTTCAAATTTCAATGAATCTCAAAGAAATCTGTCAAAAACAAAAATGATGAACAAGAGAAAAAACAAAACACCCCATTTGTAAATAGTAATAAAATTTTCTGAAATCTGCTACTCACAAATAGAGCTAATCTAGTTCAAGTTTTCCTATTGTGTCCGGGCGTTTATGTTTGCAACTGGAATTTGGTCTGAAGTACGCGTGTCATGCTTGTACCCCCTGACAAACACTACTCTCCAGCCGGCCGACAACTCAAATCATCATGCTGGCCCAATTAATCCATCCAATCCTGTCTACCTCGAGGTTGAGATCGAGATACATGCTTATTGAATTAAACTAATTATTCTAGACATGCATCAGAAATTTTCAACTTGTGATTCATTGTCCCAGCTGCTCTAGGGTTTATTTTGAGTTCTAGGCTCAATGTTAAGGCTAGTGTTCACTCTCGAGCCTATTAATTGCCACATTAATCAGATAAATAAAAAGAAAAAAAACACTCACCATTGTCATTATGTCATCTAAATAAGCCCAAAACACACTATGCATGTTTTTAATTTAACCACCACTTCAGTTACAAGAAAAATAGCCCAAATTACTACATATTATAAATTATCCACCACTACTACCATAACAAGTTAGCTCAAATTATCCTAAACATGCATGGTTACAAATTCGGCAACATATTTAGGGCTAAATCTACTTGAAGTTAATTGAGCCCACGTCCATGAAAGAGATCGTAGACTGTTTTTGTGGAGCACACGAATGACATTGTAGCAATAATAAAAAAAAGGAGACGATAGTACAAGCAGAAATAATGGATGAGATAAAAATGAGATATAGCATTCACTACTACACGTTGTTACATTACTAAGGCCATGACTGTTTTGGCTAAAACAAATAAGGTTGCGAAAAGTTATTTTTTATATAAAAAAGGCTGGAAAGCCAACTTTTGAGGAAATAAACTAAAAGCTGAAATGCTCACCCAGATATGCTTTTCGATCTGACTTTTGGCATACATATAAGCTAAAAATATATAGTACAAAAGCTAATAGTAAAACTTAACAAGCAAAAGCCAACCAGCTGTAACACTAGCCTAGACCACCTCGTGCTTTTACATATTCAATAATCGACTGAGATATACTATGAACAAGCTTATACAGGCATAAACATAACACGTATCCAGCTAGGGTTTGCATTTCTTGCATGATATGGTCGGCGCGTCGAGGACACAGGTCGGCATTTACACTAGGATGTCCTTCTAGGGAATTCTTTCCATGCATGTCGGTAATTTAAGGCATGTGCCGCTGTTTGCTGCTGGTGCACCAGGACATGTAGTGCGTAGGGCACTGAAGCATATAATGGATTTGCAGTAGTGTGCTTGGGGGTTTTTGGAGGAGGTTAGAACATCTCCATATACTCTGTACGATATAGCATGCGTCATAGCACTATGGCGAGTCAAGTGATACCCGTGACTTGTACGATCGAGAACTCTCTCTCTCTCTCTCTCTCTCTCTCTCTCTCTCTCTCTCTCTCTCTCTCTCTGTGTGTGTGTGTGTGTGTGTGTGTGCGTGTGTGTGTGTGCGTGTGTCGGTCGTTCTGCATCTGTGAGCATGCACGCACAATACTCAAATACAAATACTACATTTCACCACCAATGTGATATCATGAAGTAGCATTGAGGCAACCGAAATAAACAAGTAGACTACAGTTTCAGTGGAAGGTTTTCCAGTACGTGCATATAAGTGGTGATCATGATTTTTTTTTTTTGCACTGTAATGATTATTTATACACGTGTGTGAGAGCTCAGTTTTCATTTCATATCATGAATTCATCACACATACTTGCCAAGCAATCATGGAGATTCATGCATTATTCATGATCCTGATGAACCGCTCTGTACTGATTAGATCTTTTTTACATGCCCCTTTCTTTTTTTTCCCCTTTCCCATTTGTCTCGTCTCAATATATATACTTCCAAAAAAAAATCAAAATTGTAAGACGATAGTCGATATCATATTACGCAAGTACGTAAACTACCAGCTCAGGCGTGCACAGCCCATGTGGAGTATCGTACTGTATCAACCGTTATTGTGATATTTGCGTACTATTATTGTCTCACCACCAAGCAGAAGTCTAGAAAGGCAAAGAAAAGTGAGAAGAAGCCACCTATTCTTACTAGATCCATATCATCTTTGATTTGTGTACATGGATTTGACACTCTATACTTGAGAGGGTGCCATGCCAATTGATAGGTACTAGTTGTTCTAAAATCAGAGATTCATATTCTTTGAAAAGTTATCAATTAACGCTATATGTGTCTCTCAAACTTTTGAAGTGTTCACTACCATAAGGCTTCCTGAAAGAACCCATCTTAAAGTATCTTTTCAAATATAAGAAGCTTCATAATTGTTTTCTCCCTCTTGTGTTCCTTTTGGACGTATATGAAAAAGCATAGGTACTTATCATTTCATGACTTGCCTCATCATATCTACTTATCTAGTATGGCAATAAGATGCTTTTAATTAGTAGTTAATTGGAAAATATGATATTAACAAAAATATGAGTCAGTGGTCTTGGCCTCTTGGGTATATTTTCAAAGTTTTCATTATGATCCCACAATATAATCAAAAGCTATTTCTATTCCAAACAGAATGCATGGCTTATGTATATTAATTGCAGAAGCTATAGATTGCATAGAAGACTTGAAGCAAGATTCAAATGGACCCAGTGTAATCTTGTTTGAGCGAAACAATGAGGTAAATTAGCTTTCACTCTTTTTACATATTCAGCCTTAATTATCATGTCATGCTTAACAAGGGGACATATGCATGTCTTTAATTATAACATCTTACATCCTTAACATACCTTTTGTTTTATTACTTGAGTGTCAAATTAACAAACTTGAATCAGCAGCATTATTATGTTTCCAAAATTTTAGTTCCAAAAATGAAATCATTATGGATTTTTTGACTTCATATGCTAATAAAAATTGAAAACTTGAGCTTATTTCCACATTGATAAAAACATACAAACATTACAAAGAAATAAATTTGAAGAATTTAAAATCTTCATAATCCAAATATCATTAGCTCATCATAAAGAAATAATACAAAAAAAATTGGAGTTGTTGATCCAGCAAGTTGCTAGAATCACTAGCAAGATTGAAGGCATTAATGGCCGATAAGTTCTTGTTCCTTCTTCCACATGTTGCACCTTTCAAATTGAATTCGCCGAGCGGATTCCATACGGCAAGAATAGTCGCCTCTCGGTTATGATACTGTCATGGAAACATATGCGACAAAATATATGGGTGGCTTACAATTATCGGCGTGCTATATATATGCTACACAGAGTTGTGGAAATTCTATGGTCCATGGAAATTTTAGTTATTCGTTGGACAAAGCAAAAAACAAAAGGATGTTTACCGAAAGATCAATGTAGGTGTGTTACTATTTTGACTGATAACGATGGCATGGTTATCTTAATTTTCCTGAGATTGGCTGACATGATGCAGCACTTAAGAGAGTCGTTTGTTTTGTGGATATAAATGATCTCTCCTCTTTGGTTGCAATTCGATATATTATGAGAAAAAGGACATCATTGACATAGATAGCAAATGGATCAGATTTCACAACGGGTGATTTAAAATGAAGCCACAGCAAATTTCACATGGGCACTAGCAAAACTCGCCTACAGTTGCACTGTTGCATCGTTTGATGTTTCAAATTGTGAGTGTGAAGCTAAATAACTGGCTGGTGCAGAAAGGATCTAGAATAGAAGAAGAACTAATTAAGATAATTTCCTAATTAAACCATGCATACAAGAAACTTTGTGCAGTCAAAACCAATTCCCTTTCTGATGCCTACATTATCAAACCTAAGCTAGTCGCCTAACTTAGTTTCCTTGTCACGTTTTTCTCAACCACCTTGGCACATTCTGTGGCATAACATAGGAAGCATCTCTCGTCAGGTAATAAACTAGAATGCATCATACCTAGAACTTAATTACTTTCAGAAACTAAGACTCATGGCTTTACTTTGCTTTTTCTCCTTTTCTTTTGAAATGCATGTTCATGTCTTAGAAAACGAAGGAAAAATATATTTTTAGATAATGGAAACTGTTCAAAAGTTCCCGGCCTCTGCACAGCACGCAGCCCGGCATTTGCTTCGTTTTTGATAAATTATTACAAAATGGTGTCAATCTCCCGATTGACAAGAAGAGCTTAAAAAAAGCAAATTAAACTATGGAGGACCGAGTCTATTATTAAATCTCCACCCGTGAGAGGCATAAAGCTCCAATGCAGCGACCTCCAATGTTGCGCTCACCCCACGAACGTGGTCACGGGCCTCCTCAGGCTGCAGCAGTGCCCAATACCGCAGCCAATAAGCTCCCCTGAAAAGTGCCTGCATATACGATGTATATTTTACATTATCAAAACAAACTTCATTTCTACATCGCCACATCGCCCAGCACATGGCTGCCACACGTACTAAGATAATTTTACGCTTGTCTGAGTTAATATTAGCAAGCCAATCTCCCGCAATATGAGATAAAGATCTAGGTGGGTTAAGCCCTGTAGCAGTTTGAACTACCCTCCATATGGTTTTAGCATGATGACAGTCAAAGAACAAGTGTTGGATTGACTCATTAAGATTACAAAAACAACACTTTTGGCTCCCCAACCAGTTACGCTTAGCAAGGTTGTCTTTGGTTAAAATGACACCCTTAACAATATACCATAGGAAAATTTTTATTTTTAAGGGTAGCTTCAACTTCCAGATTAGCTTATGATGGAAAAATATATATATTGAGCTGTAGCTAGTTGCGCGGAGCACAGCATGAAATAAAGAAAGCATGCATGTATGAGAGGCCGATGGGTACAGGAGCACCGGCCGATCAATCGGCGATGGGTGCTGCAATTTAGTGAGTTCGGTGAGTTGGTCCTACAAGGAGAACCATCCATTGATCGATTGATCGATCGATGTAAACATATACAAAGGTGAGAGAGAGACGGTAGCGAGCTTTTAATGCGGCACTGCATGGAGGAATGCCCTTTTGATGAGGAGAGTGTTGTTGTTGGTCCCCCATGATGGATGATCCAGTGATCGCTCCATCTTTCCGCGTCCCATCTCTTCGTCATCTTTCTCTGCCTAGCTGCAGAGACCCTGACTCTCTCATGCTCAGCTCGTTCGTCTTCGATCTTCAAGGGATGACTCTCTCTTCTTAGTCTTAATTTGACTTGGCCAGGCAGTGATTAAGAAGCTGTATTACTGACAGTCTGCAATCGAGTAATTAACTACTAGTTACTCGATCCCTAGCTAGTGTCAAGCTATATAGTGAATGCTTGCAAATTAATCAGCCAGCTGAGCCGGTCAGTGAAGCAGCCGTGTCCTCATGCAGCATCGTATGATCATGGACTCACCCACGTCCACTCGCCAAAAGTCGCCAGTACCCAGAGTATGTAGTCGCGCGTGACGAAAACGATGACTGAGTAGCTAGTTTCTGGAGGTCCATCGTCACCAGTTGAGAATTGAGACCCAATATCGGAGACGCTAGCTAGCTCGGTCAGCAGCCGATAAGAGTAGTAATAATCCACCGGCGGTCCAGTGGGTGCACGCGCCGCCGCCACGCCACGCGTCATCTTAAATACGTATACGGCGCAGCAGAGAAGAGAAGATAATCCAACTGGTATACGTGCGTACGTACACGATCATGCCAATGCACGCGTACACCAGCTGCAGCTTGGTACAGGAGAGGAGAGGAGAGGAGTGTAATAAACCATGCAAAATTCTCTGCTCGTGATCAGCGGCTGCTTCACTCATGAGGCTTCTGAACCTGAAGAACGCTAGACGGACTCGGAATTTGTGTGGAAAAGGCCTCTTCACCGCTGGGCCCAAAAGGCCGTGCACCTGGCCCGACACCTTAGTTACCGGCCTGCATCAATGCTGCACCTGCCATCTCGTCGCGTGGCCCATTCCATTGGATCGGACACGCGGTCCATCGAGGCTGAAAGCCCGGCCTTCTGAGTTCTTTTCCAGGCCATAAAATTTCTTAGAACTGTAGTAAAAATAGGAACAGAAAACTGTACAATAAAATGAAAATATATACTATGCAGAGATAGCGTGATATGGAACCAAAACAGAAAAATGCCAGATGGACCACTAGGCAGATTACAAGAGCTCAGAGAGAGCTTGCACTTGGCGTACAATTAAACCTGCTACATGTGCATCCGAGTGAGTCGCATCCATCTCGAGGCCGGCCGGCAAATTAAAGTGGGAGTGCAAAGTAAGCAAGATCATTTTCCCCAAAAAAAAAAAGTAAGCAAGATCATCTACTGTGCGATTATTACATGCATGGGTGTACTATGATGTACGTTTGGTCTCAATGACCCGTCCCCTTTCTGCTTCGCAAGCAAAGACGGAATTCCCCCGAGAATCAAAACAATCTTTGCGATGTGGAAACAAAATCGATCCATTTCTGCACACGGATACAAGTATTCAAGTGTACAAGTAGCAAGATTTCCGCAGATAAGCTTGTGCACTTGTGCTAAGCTTGGTACTGCTCTGATGTACTACCGATGGCTTGTGCTCGCGTCAACCCAAGCTTCCACAAGTAGCTTTATGCTGCTCCACTCTAGCTACTTGATCAGTTGAGTGAGATCAATTATGCGATAGATAGCTTTTGAGATCGATCGAGCTGAGAGAGTAGTAGTATGATCATGGATCAGAGCGACCTCCTGCACGGGAACGGGAAGAAGCCGGTCGGCGCCTTCAGGCGGCGCTACTGCAGCACGTGACGCTGCTCCTCTTCTTCCTGACCAACACCGTCTCCATCCTCGTCTCCTCCGGCGCCGGCCCATCCCTGCTCCGCCGCTACAAGCCCGGCACCATCCGCCTGTGGGACGACTCCGCCGCGCTCCTCGCCGACCTGAACGCCACGCAGGCCGCGCTCGCCGCCGGTCGCGCCGAGCTCGCCGGCCTCTACGCCCGCATCGGCACCGCCAACGAGCTCCTCCGCACGCTTCTCGACGCCCCAAAGCAGCAGCAGCAACAGGTGGCCGCCGGCGCCGACGTCGACGGGTGGCCGCGCGAGCCCGCCGGCGAGCTCAAGCTGGCCGTCGCCCCGCACAGGACCGCCGGCGAGGCGGCGGAGGTCTTCCCGGCTGTGGGCCACGCGTGCCGCCGCGTGCAGGACGACCTGGAGCGGCGGTACATGAACTACACGCCCGGCGGCGAGTGCCCCTCCGACGCCGACGCGGCGCTGGAGCACCGCCTGATGCTCGCCGGCTGCGACCCTCTGCCGCGGCGCCGGTGCCGGCCGCGGTCGCCGAAGGGGTACGTGCTGCCGCTGCCGCTGCCGAGGAGCCTCTGGACCACGCCGCCGGACACCGCCGCCGTGTGGGACGCGTACGCCCCGTGCAAGAACTTCTCGTGCCTGCATGCGAAGACGACGGCGGCCTGCGACGGCTGCCTCGACCTGCGGCGGGAGCAGCGCCGGTGGGCGCGCGACGACGGTAAGCTCGCATACTCCGTCGACGCCGTACTCCGGACCAGGCCCAACGGCACGGTACGCGTCGGCCTCGACATCGCCGGCGCCGGCGGTTCCTCCGGTACGTTCGCGGCGCGGATGGCGGAGCGCGGCGTCACCGTGGTGACCGCGGCCGCTGACGCCGGCGCGCCGTTCGGCAGCTTCATCGCGGCGCGCGGGCTCGTGCCGGTGCGCGCCGCGCACGGCCGCCTGCCGTTCTTCGACGGCACTCTCGACATCGCTCACCAGCTCGGCGGCGTGTTGACGCCCGACGACGACGGCGGCGTGGCGCTCGAGTTCGCGATGTTCGACGTGTACAGGGTGCTGAGGCCCGGGGGAGTGTTCTGGCTCGACCACTTCGTCTGCCCCGCCGCGCGGCTGAACGCCACGTTCGAACCGATGCTTGGTCGCGTCGGGTTCAAGAAACTGCGCTGGAACACCGGCCGGAAGCCGGGCCGCCAGACGGGGAACGATAAGTGGTATGTCTCCGCGCTACTAGAGAAGCCAATGACATGAGGACAAGGGAGATGCAGGGAAATAGGTTGTAGTGTCATATCAGATTTGTCTATCCCAATCTTGCACGATTATATCATAGCTTCAACATTTGGGCGGCGATACGAGATTATACTGTACTAATAACATCAGTGAGAGGAGCAGCATGTGAAAACGTTTTCGTGAAAACTTGATAATGCATTATGCTTTGCTTCCCTGCTGCGTCATGTTCTCAAATTCATTTTTCATGGAGACTAAATAGTCTATGTTAAATTGAATATGTTTAGGGATGATCCATCTCCTGACATGGTTAGTGAACAACAACAATAGCACAAAAGAAATACATAATTACATAAAGGAATAAAGTGATAGTTGCCTCCATTTTCACCCTCATCTTGCTCAACCACATTTTTACTTGTTCTTATCCCACTTTCAACAGGTGCTCAAAGCTGGCACGAAAAAGAACAACAACAACCTTGCAGTAGTGTAGCTATATATGTGGAGCTATCAGAGGCTGCAACAAGAACAAGGGATAACTTGAATCACGTTAGCCAACACAAGTTAAATAATCGTTCAACGATGGTACCATGCTCGTCCTATGCTACACTATGCACGCGAGCCTAGACACCAATGAAGTCACAACAACATGAGAGTTGGTGTATAGGGGTTAGAAAACACAATCAATAGAAGGAGGAGGAAACAAAGGATGAATTGCGTCCTACTTCTCTTTCTTTTCTTCTCCATTTTTTTTCTTTTCTTTTTTTTTTCTTTCTTTCTTTCTTTTTTCTTCTTGTAACTTTGAGTACCAAAAGTTCAAACACAGAAATTTTCAGCTTGTACAAAATACAAACGTGTCCCTGAGAAAATCAAGCATATATGCAGGTAAAACTTTAGGGCGTGAAAAGTCAATATTAGAAATCAAATCTGGCAATTCTAATTTCATCAAAACCGTCTTCACGGCAAGGAAATTTTATGTGCATGTCTGTGCATATAAACTTTGCTCAATTCAGAGTCTGTACGCAAAAGTTTGGTTTTTTTAAGGCAGACTCCCGAAAGCACTCCCGAGATTGGATCTGAACAAAGTCAAAATGGCATAAATCGTAGTGGTGATGGCGGTGGCAGCGGATTTGAATGTTATGCAGTTCATGGTGGCAGTGGTGGCAGCGGATTTGATAAGTATGTAGCTCATGGTGGTGGTGGTGATAGCGGATTTGACATGCAACTCGTGGTAGTGACCAAAGTGTTAATTGACCTCGTAACTCTAAAGAAATAGACACTAGAGACCAGCACACAACACGATGATGCAATCCGAAAATTCAACACGCATATAATTAAGCAGAACGAGTGAACTATTTTGGGTTTTCTGAATAGGTAATGAAAGGGGATGGGTAAATTTCTCACCGAACTACCTTTAGTTAAACAATAGATAATTCTTGGTGCCAATAACTTAGTGCTTGCCATATGTTTAGAAAAAATATAGTTGGATAATGACTTATGTTCATAACAGTTAGTTAAAGAAAACAATTTGCAGTTTCATCTCTTTAACCGACCTTCCAATATGTTAGATTGCTTTTATTTGAGATGCTTGTAGTTGGATATCTTGCAATCCCTGCTTTTACTACTTATCTCTGTTGAAACTATATCTTCCTAGATGTAATTTGTTTAATGGTATAGTCGCGAAGCCAAACTATGTAATGTTATTGAGCGAAGCCCATCGTCTCCAATGGTAAAAATTACAAAAATCTCAGTTTCGTCAGTTCAGTTGGAAAATAAATAAAAAACATTCAAGAAAATAGAAAAAACTGATATGGGCATTATAGCGGTGTGGGCAACGTGACTGGCATTATAATAACGAAGCCCAATGTATGGGTATTATAACGAAACCCACCGAAGCTGTGAGTAAAATAGCAAAAATCTCCGGGTGGGGGCTGTAAGGATCACGGAGTACCGAGAGGGGGGGGGGGGGGTGAATTGGTAGCACTCGTAAATTTCTCCGGCGATGTACTTTAACAATCCTACTAGTTTGCTAGGTGATAACAAGAAGCAAGCAATGCGCACACACTAACAAGACTAGCTAAGAGCAGCCCTACACAAGCAATTCTACCAAGAGCAAAACGAACAACCCTATCAATCAATTCTACTAGCAAGAAGTAAATGCGGAATAGTAAGTGCTAGTAAGTAAAGAGATGAGATAGAGATTGCTCATAGATTTTTAGCCCGTGGTATCGGGAGGATGGCGCCTCCCCCTAGTCCACGTTGGGTCACTCCCGCCGGAGTCTCGACCCCTCCCTCCGCTCGATGGCGATCCCCTCTAGAGCATTCTTCACCCTCCAAGTGAAGACGCGGGCACGTCCCGCCGGCAACTCCAGATACTCCTCTGAGGGTAAGGATCCACACGTGATGCGGTCCAAAGGACGCTCTCTCCTTGTTGCTTCTTTTACACGAGAAGCACGAAGACCATGTACAAACTTGTAGAGACTTCCACAATCTTTGGCAAGCTCTCTACCAACGCCTAACCGGTCTAGGTCTTGCCATAGACCAAGAGTAACAGCTCAAGATGACTCTCTATGCACACACTAGCCCTAGAGATCAAGGATGCTCTTGTTACTCTCTCAATAGCACTAAGATCACTCCAAATCTTCAACAAGTGCTCTCTCTTCTTGCTCTTGGCTTCTCCTAGGCAACCTCACCTGTTCCACTGGCCAAGAGACCCTCACAGGGGTAGGCAACCAGCTATTTATAGCCTCAATCCATAAAACTAGCCGTTGCCACAAAAACAATCTTTTCTGCGTAGCCACCGTATCATACGGTGCCCTAGTCACCGTATCATACGGTGACTACTTCTCCTTCAGCCTCTCCTGCTGACATCTCGATCTTCACAGTCACCATAGCATACGGTGACTGGCACCGTATCATACGGTGACTTCTTTCTCCTCTTCTTCAGCAACTTGTTCAAATTGCACATCCCCTGGAAACCATACGGTGACCCACCGTATCATACGGTGACCATCATACGGTGACTCTACCAGTGACTCTTCTTTCACTGGATTTGCTGCTTCATAGTCACCGTATCATACGCTGACTGCCACCGTATCATACGGTGACCTTTTCTCTTCAGCTTCTTCAAACTTCTTCATTTTGCAGCTTTCCTGGAAACCATACGGTGACCCACCGTATCATACGGTGGCCATCATACGGTGACTTCTACCAGTGACTCTTCTTTCACTGGATTTGCTGGCTGCAGTCACCGTATTATACGGTGACTACCACCGTATCATACGGTGGCTTTCCTTTGAAGTCCATCTTGATCATCTCCTCGATCCTTCACTTCATCTTCACTCTTCTTGGTTCCTCAACTGTCTCTTCTGCCACCCTAGCCTCTGAGAGCCTCACATTGCATCCAATGATCTCTACCACTAGTGTGCACTAAGAGAACCAACTCGAACCCCCTTGATAGTCCGGTTTTTTCCTATGGACTCAAGCCTACATCTACACCAAGCCAACACTTGCTTGGATCTAGCATGTCCTTAGCTTTGATCCATCTTCTTGACCGCGACTCCATCAAGTCCAATGTCCCAAGTTGACGAGGCAACCAATCATCGAGATCTTCAATAGAGAAAATGTTGACGTAGTCCTCCATCATATGCGACCATAGGCAACAACCTACAAAAGTGTTAGTCACATACAACATGATCATCCAATCACCAAAACATTCATACCTTTGGGGTTTCCATACTCCAATGGTCATGAAGCTTACAGGGGCGGACATCGGGGTCGTGCTAATCATCGCGCGTACGCCAAGTCACGTGCTTGGTTTCAACAACGCCATGACAGAGCTTTCTTCTTCCTTCCCCTCTCGTTTCCTCGCCCCTTCCTCTCTCTCTTCACTTTCATCTATGGAGAGATGCCCCCGCACTACACCACAGCACAGAATTACCAACTGACGGTGAGTCGCTAAAACGGCCTTTACCGACCTTCCTGATGAGTCGTTATAAGTGGCGTCGCTAAAACTTTTACCGACGCACCACTTTTTACCGACTTACCGTCGATCGGTACAGTAAAGATTTAGCGAACGCTACTACAATTATCACCGACGCACTGCTAGATGCTACTTACATAATTACCGACTTATGGTCAGTTGCAATACTGATTATTCACATTAAATCCCCAAAAATCCTTGATTAATCGTATTAGCTCATAATCCAGATAACATGCACATAAATTACAATCAATAGATCAAATTGATTGAGCTGTGAACATCCATTGATTTATTTCATATCACAGGTACACATTGTTCACAAGCAACCAAAATCAGACATGTCTGACATGATTGTCATAGTTAAAAATACCTATTACACAACCTCAAGCTACAATGTTGCATCCTAAGGCATTTGTATTGCACACCACTGGTTTACATTGTTACTCACAAAAGCGTCCAAAACAAAAAAAAAGTTCAGCTAACTATATCTTCTTCTCTTCCAATTTCCAAAGTTTATCTGCGCCCAATACATCCTGTAAGAAAGATTAACAAGCAATCAGTTTACAATTGATTCACCAAGCCGGAAGATTAAATACATACTAGGTGAGACACAGTAGAGATGGCAGGAAAAATCTGGATGCAAAATGGTACATGAGATGAAGTTTTTGTGTTGTGAAGATACTTGCACTGATAAACTTCGAGGAGATAAAGTACCAGCACTTCATGGCTCTATTAAACTGTAGTAATTTCACAATATAAATCTAAATAATTATACCTTCACTTGTTTGTTTATTTTTCAACATTGACATCAGTATCGATCTTCTTTAGCAGAGATTTTTTTACATGGCAAGGAACAACATCTGAAACTTACCCGATAAATGGAGAAACTTACACGAAATTATGCTTTCTTTATGCTGACTTCAATCCTGATGTTTCAACAGCAGCATGTATCCTCAAGGACCAAAAGAACTGCAAAATGTGAGGCAAATGCAAGAGTGGTGGTCAGGGGGTGAAAAAGAAAGGCTTAACCTAATTAAAAACCATGGCAACTGATAATAGGTACCTCAAAAACAATTGTGTGACTAATTCGAATCAGTGAATGTACTAAAATTCGTCAAGGTTCACAGGTACCCAATCTGTCATCGAGTAAAACACTCCTCTCCAATTCCATATGACAGAGCTAGGTAAATAAAAGGGTTATTTAGATTTATACCATTGCAATTCTTTCGGTTTTGAAATTTACCATCACAATTCACTAAACCTATTCACTGTCATTACAATTTGTCTCAACTTTGAAATATGCCACTACGTACCATTTTGACCAGTTTAGATGCATGTTTGACATACGATACTTCTGTATAGACCAAAGTGCCCCATCTTCAACCTTCGTCATGTTTCTCCTCCGTACCATCAGATTTACAGCCACCGTAAGTACAGACACTTCAATTGGTTGCTCACGAGACGAGGCTCTTGGACGGGCTAACGCTTCTCAGTTGTGGTGCCATAGCTAAGACTCCTTGCCAAGGATGAGGCCGCCGCTGGAGCGACGGGCTGCCACTTCCGCTAGCTGTCGGCGGCAGCAGCACCAGGGGTATCTTGAGACCTCCCCGAGCTCGCCAATGGCGCGTCAGTCGCGGGAGGATGCAGGGGCTGGGCAGGAACAGCTTCCGAGCCGCCGTCTGCCGCAGAGCTCGTGCTGCCGCGAGACGAGTTGGGCGTCGCCTGGGATTGGGAACAGATACAGAAGCGACTCGATCTGCGTCTGATTTGAGCCCAACAAATCTCGTGGTCAATGGCAAAGGACCAGGGGCATATTCGTCCATACCAAAATACCGTATGTCAAAGAGGTATCCAGACTCGTCTCCCATGTGTGTAGTGGCATATTTTAAAGTTAAGACAAATTGTAATGGTAGTGGACAGGTTTAGTGAATTGTAGTGGTAAATTTCAAAACCGGAAGAATTGTAATGGTATAAATCTAAATAACCCATAATAAAAAGGAGATCGAAGATAAGGGTATGAACACAGTACCAGCAAACTTACTAGCCACTAGCAGCTTATTAGCTTAAGATCTGCAAATATTGGTGTTCACTGGAAAAATAAACATCAATGAAGATTTGTTTATACAACAGAAACAAAGGGTTCAGATTATACGACAACGCGGCGGTAGTGTGTGCTTGCTGAATGAATTGTGACAGAACAAACTTAACTCAAACTGACAGCAGACTGAAACTGAAACTCGACAACAATATTCAGAGCTCTACAACTAAGTTTTGCTTTGCTTAATGAATTACGACAGCACAAATTTAGCTCACATACTGACAGCACATACTGAAATTGAAACTCGACAACAATATTCGGAGCTGCATAACTGCTAACGTTTGTTCAGATGGCAAATCTAGCCCAGACATTGCCCCCATCTTTAGGAAGAGAGGACAGAGGAGAAATCCCACTTGTATGAGCGACCGCCATGCGGCTGGAAACGGTCTCTGGACCTCGAGATGTGACAAAAGGGACCCACACTTCTCAGAAAAGTTCCCCCGCCGTGCATTTGCTTTTCGCATGTGGGGCCAACAAAAGTCAAGGAGCTACTGACTGCTTCTAGCAGAAGCTGTTCTCGGTACCATGTTTACAAGAGAAGCTGTGCTTGCTTCTGGCTGAAGCAGATTCGCTCCTTTGCGCATTTATTGGTGCGGCTTCACCTTCCTCCTCGCCATGCTCAGCCCCGTATCAAAAGGTTCCCATCTGTAGATGTCTCATCACAGTTCACAAATTGATTTGTTTCATCCTGCAGATGGCTGCTCCACCAAATCTAAGATTAATTCCACTACAAAAGCTTCCTCAAGTGATCAGATACGATTTGGTTCTGTTGGTGGTTAATTTTGGCAGGTAGTTTCCTTTGCAAGAGTTCCAAGTGCTGGAGTCTGATGCCTTGCAAGATGATCAAGTTACATGGTCTTCTTCATGAAGTTGGGTGGCCTGCAGTGAGTTACATGGTCACTGTGTAAGCTACATGGTTTTTCCTCTGAAGTTACGTGGTCTTGCTAGAGAGTTACGTGGTGATTTCTTCTACAGAGTTACATGGCTTACATGGTAGCTGTCAGTGTTTGCTTGGAATATTCAGAGAAGGAATAGCTCTGTTGGCGAGTTTCTGAAGAAGACCTGTGACGGTCATGTGGTCAGGTGAAGACTTACGTGGTTTCTTGTTGGAGTTACGGGGTGTTCATTGATGCTTGATGGAGTTACATGGCTAGTTTACATGGTGGTTGCTAGTTTTGCTTCTGTTCGTCAGAGAAGAAATAGCTCTGCTTGCAAGTTTCAGTGTCTTTTTGTTTCAGAGAACGAGCCAACATACCAGAAGTTAATTGGAGCCATAAGCAGATGTGAGCGGAAGGCTTTGGCGGTGGACAGGGATTTGTACGATGGTGATTCGATGAAGGAGTCCGAGTCTTATTGGAGATAATGGTGTGCGTGAGTTTTAGGATAAGTTGTTAGCTAGAATATTCAGTAGTTACGATCTTGGAACTTAGTCCAAGTTGGTTTGGAGTCCAGTTAGGTTCGGGAGTCAGTTTTAGTCATTTTTGTGTTGGAGTCTGTTACGGAGTCTGTACTTAAATACTCAGGTCTCGGTAGGGAAAAGGACCAGAGAAAAATCAATCGACACTTTCGTTTCTTTTTGCATCTGTTATTTCGTTCTTCGTATTCTTTGGTGTTTTGACGAGAAAAACACTCGAGCTTCCCTGCGAAACTGGGAAATCTTTACTGGTTTGCCGCGAAAACCAGTCGCCGCTGTTGCGAAAGTACAGTATCTATCTTGTTGTTGCCTGACGAAATTTTGTTGAGCAACAAAATTGGCGACTCCGCTGGGGACGAGTTCGTCGTTCGTGTGGTGGTTTTGTTGCTGTTGATCGGCACCATCGTTGCCGGTTAAGAGCGAGCAGGAGGATGACGGTTGCTGGCGATCCTTCGGAGATTGATCAAGGCAACGTCATGGAGGTCAAGATTGAGGACTTGGCTGATGAAGATCGCAAGGCTCTCGAGCTTGAGATTCAGGAGGAGGCGGATGCTCTGCTCAAGGCGAAACTGGCAGAATTTCGGAAGACCAGGAGCGGCGCGATCAAGAGGACTGCAGCGGGAAACACTTCAACGACCAAGGTAACAGATACTTCGTCCTTAACTCCTGAAGAATTAGTGAGGATGGTAGATATTTCAGTAACTAGTAAGTTTGGGGCAGAGATTGAACATTTATCTCGTACAGTTACTGAAACTGTGAAGGATTCTTTTGAGGGGTTTAAGCGTGCTTTTAAGCAAGACGTAGACAATAGCTTGCCTAGACAGGTTAGGTCGACTATCTTGCAGATTCAAGGGGAGCTGCATGATAAGCAGCCTGAGGGGTCTGATAGGAGCAATTCAACTAGTTTACCAAATTCTTTTGTGGCTTCAGGTGCAGTTAACAATTCAACTGGTTTACCAAACCCCTGTGTGACTTCAGGTGCAGTTAATAGAAATACAAATACAGTGCTAAACTCGAATATTCAGCAACCTTTTTATCAGACAATGGCACATAGTGTTCCTCCTATACCATCAATAGGGACTGGGGTTAATTATGGACCAGTGCCAGATGCGTTTTTTCCTAGAGTTTCAATACCTAGTGCTGCTGATACAAGTGCGAGCAGAGACGTTTCAGAAACTTTCAAGGAAAACTTGTTGAAAACTTTGAGAGAATTTGGTTTTGAACCGAAAAAGAGTGCTAGGACATATCAAAGGCCTTATCCTGATCACTTTGACACTATGCCATATCCTAGAGGTTTTAGGATCCCGGATTTTATAAAATTCACAGGAGACGATGGTAGGACTACATACGAACATATTGGGCAGTTTTTGGCACAAATCAGTGAGGTAGCACATACAGATGTTTATAGGATTAAATTGTTCCCTTTATCATTGTCTGGCACAGCATTTACTTGGTTTACTTCTCTTGCACCCAACTCTATTACTACTTGGTCTCAACTGGAGCATAAATTTCATGAATATTTTTATAATGGCGAGACTGAACTTAGGCTATCACACCTTACTGCAGTTAGGCAAAAATACACTGAATCAGTTTCTGAATATATTAAAAGATTTAGGGAGACTAGGAATAAATGTTATAGCCTAACAATTGGAGAAAAAGATTTGGCCGATCTAGCTTTTGCAGGTTTATCTTCATATTTGAAGGAAAAGCTAGAAGGGCAAGATTTTGTTGACGTCAACCAGGTCATGCAGCGTGCCATTGCCTGTGAAAGTCGTGCTAAGGAAAACAGGCAGTATAACAAGTTTAAAGATTCAAATAGTAAAGAAAGAGACCGTCAGGGTGTAAATTGTTTGGAAGGTGACTCGGCTAGTGATGATGATGCTGATATTTGTGTGGCCGAGTGGAATGATTCACCTAAAAATAAACCCTTAGCTTGTTCTTTCTTGAAACATAGCCCTGGGAAAAAGGATGAAATAAAATTTACATTTGATGTAACTAAATGTGATAAGCTCTTTGATGTACTGTTGCAAAATAATGTAATTAGGTTGAAAGAAGGGCATGTTATACCAACTGCAGAGCAGTTAGCTAAACGAAAATATTGCAAATGGCATGATTCGTTTTCTCATACCACTAATGAATGTAATTATTTTCGTCGACAGGTGCAGTCAGCTTTGAATGACGGACGGTTGACCATGGGAGATGGTGGCAAAATGAAGGTTGATGTGGATCCTTTTCCTGTAAACACGATCAATTTTGAAGAGAAGAAGATCTTGGTTCGGACTGATCAAGCTGAAACAACCAAGGGAAAGAACGTCGTCGTGTCTGATGAGCTGAGAGTCAAGATGATAAAACCGAAGAGCCCTGAGGTTGGAGTTTGGAAGGTAAATGAGCAGAAGAGGTGGAGGCCAAAGGTCAAGCCAACTTCACAGTTTTTGCTGGATAAGTACACATACCAGCAGCAATACCGACGTGAGCAGCCAGGGAATGTTTTTCAGAGGTTAGGTGGTGTCAAAAGAGGACGGTCTCCTGATTATGAATATTTTCATAGAGCTTCAGGTAGCGGTTCAGCTGGCTGGACGGGAGGTCGGGTATTTGGTTACCATGATGTGCAAGCAGGACGGTATGGAGGCCATTGCTCATACATGCATCAGGGTCAAGGGTATATGAATACATGGCAACAGTTTGCAGCGTCTCGGAGGTGGAGGCCAATAAAACGGGACAGCGATGCTATTGTATTGTGTAATGGCAATGGAGCAGTTTCTGATGTCCAGAATGAGTTGATCTCAAATAATCACGAGATAACAGACATGGTGCAATGTTCAGACCAAGAGAGAAGCGTGGGCTCAGAGGCAATTGTATTGATTGGAAAAATTCCTTGTCAATTGGCTTCAAGTGTCATGGCTGGGCAGGTCGAGGAGAGTACTCGTCAGGTTGCTGGACCATCTACATTAACAAGTGAAACTGTTGGGACAGGAGCTGAGCGGTACAGACCAGAAGAAGAGCCGGGCGTTAAGCATGCCAAGTTATTGTCAGCGGCAGGCCGAGAGATTGTTGGGCCTGGTTACACACCTGACCCGGTGGTGCCAATAGTGAGTTCAGTTAATGTTGGACAAAGTGCACGTTTTTGTTATGGGAAAGCAGTAAGGCAAGCTACTAATTTTCAGGCTAGTAATTTTCAGACAAGGTGCAGTTCAGAATTTGTTGGCAGTTCTTCAGAGAAAAGTAGGGAGGGCAGTACCAGTATGATGCAGAGCTCAAAGGATATGTCAATCAAGTATGTGGCACCACGGAAGACACCTGCACCTCGCTGGTGTCCTGACGGGCTTAATCACACAAAAAAGAGACGAATTCAGAAACTGCGAGCAATGGAGAAGAAAGAAAAGGAAAGGGAAGAGCAGCGAGACAAATGGTTTAATGAAGTTCGTCCTATGGTTATTCCCAAGAAAACTTGGAGGGAGAAGCGACTGGCTAGAGAGGAAGGTAATGATGACATGGATAGTAACAATAGTTCTAGTGATCAAGAGAAGGATGCTGACTTCAGTATCAATATGGTGTTTGAGTTACCTTCAGAGTTTCGTGCTCCAGAGGAAGAGGTGGCTGAGATGTTACTAGGAGCAGAACGTGCAGTTTTTGAAAAACCAAAGGAATTAGGACAGCACATGAAACCTTTACTCATCAGAGGGCATTTGGATGGTAAACCAATGGGTCGCATATTGGTTGATGGCGGGGCTGGAGTTAATGTAATGCCTATTGCAGTGTTCGAGAAGTTGGGGTACAAGGAGGATGAGCTGATCAAGACCAATACAAGCTTGAGTGGTTTTACCGGAGAGCCAACTGAACCGAAAGGGATCATATCAAAGGAGTTGACGATAGGAAGCAAGACGGTGCCGACTGCGTTCTTTGTGGTTGACATGAAGAGGCGTTATAATATATTGCTTGGACGGGACTGGATTCATGCTAATGGTTGTGTACCATCCACGTTGCATCAGTTCTTGATACAATGGGTGGGAGACAAGGTGGAAATTGTGGAGGCGGATACTTCAGCATATGTGGCATTAGCTGAATCATCAATAGAGTTACAGAATAACGACATGAAATGTTTATCGGGGAGGGACTTAACTGATTATGATTATGTAAGTGTTGGTAAGGATGGTTTTGTACCTGTAAGTGTAAAGCCGGCGGATATAGCTCGGCTAGATAATATAAATTTGTAATGGATAGCAAAGAAAATAATCTGAAGTGGTTGCAGCAAAGAACTGAGGAGTATCGTTCTGGAAGGAACGACATCAGTGATGTGGTGGAAGATTTTGATGACATTGGAAAGTTAGGACACGGATTTTCTTCTGTTGACAGGCTCGAAGAGGTGGACATTGGGGATGGATCTGTTCCTAGGCCAACATATGTGAATGCAAATTTATCAAGGGAAGAGAAGACAAAGGTATGTGATCTTTTGAGAGAATTTAAAGATTGTTTTGCTTGGGAATATACTGAAATGCCCGGTTTGAGCAGAGATTTAGTGGAGCATAGGTTGCCAATTAAGCCAGGGTTTATGCCACACAAGCAACCTTTTAGGCGCTTTAATCTTGAACTGAACGATCGTATAAAGGAAGAAATTGATAGGTTGTTGAAAGCAAATTTTATTCGGCCTTGTAGGTATGCAGATTGGGTTTCTAACATAGTGCCGGTAGAAAAGAAAAATACAGGAAAAATTAGGGTCTGTGTGGATTTTCGAAATTTGAACAAAGCAACTCCTAAAGATGAGTATCCTATGCCTATTGCTGATGTTTTAATAAATAATGCTTCGGGGAATAAAATTATCAGTTTTCTTGACGGTAATGCTGGTTACAACCAGATTTTTATGGCTGAGGAGGATATTTCTAAAACTGCTTTTCGTTGTCCTGGTTTTGTTGGTTTGTTTGAATGGATTGTGATGACATTTGGACTTAAAAATGCTGGTGCAACATATCAAAGGGCTATGAATCTTATTTTCCATGATTTGTTAGGAATAATTTTGGAAGTGTATATTGATGATGTGGTTGTCAAGTCATCTGGGTTTGAGCATCATTTAGCTGATTTGCGTTTGGCTTTTGAAAGAATGCGACAATATGGCTTGAAGATGAATCCTTTAAAATGTGCATTTGGTGTGTCGGCTGGTAAATTTTTGGGGTTTATTGTACATGAGCATGGTATAGAGATTGATCCCGAAAAGGTGGAAAAAATTAATAAATTGAAAGAGCCAACTAGTAAGAAAGATGTACAAAAGTTGTTAGGAAAAATAAATTATTTGAGACGTTTTATATCTAACTTAGCTGGTAGGATTGAATCATTTATGCCACTGTTGCGTTTGAAGCATGAGAGTGATCAGTTCACATGGGGGGCAGAACAGAGGGAAGCATTTGAAAAGATTAAAAAATATTTGGTCAATCCTCCTGTTTTACGGGCACCTGTGCTTGGTGAAAATTTTAGATTGTACATTGCTGCTCAAGAGAGCATTGTAGGGGCTGTTTTGACACAGGTTCATGGTGGTAAGGAGTTTGTCGTCGCCTATGTGAGTCGGCGCTTGTTGGATGCTGAAACAAGGTATGTGTTTATTGAGAAGTTATGTTTATCCCTGTATCATGCATGTGTTAAATTGCGTCATTATTTACTCTCTAGCACTTGTGTGGTAGTGTGTCAATATGATGTTATTAAACATATGTTACAAAAACCTATTCTCAGTGGGAGGCTTGGAAAATGGGCATTTTCTTTGGTTGAGTTTGATTTGATTTATGAACCATTGCGGGCAATGAGAGGGCAAGTACTTGCTGATTTTATTGTAGATCATAGTATTAAAACTGACAAGGATCTGTTGCTAGTTGAAATTTGCCCATGGAAATTATTTTTTGATGGTTCAGTTTGTGGAAAAGGGCAAGGAATCGGGTGTGTTTTTATATCTCCAAATGGTGTAATTTTTGAGTTATCTACTCGACTAGAATTTGCATGCACAAACAACCAGGTCGAGTATGAAGCATTATTGAGTGGTTTAGAATATTTGGTTAATGTTGGTGTAAAGGACATACAGGCTTTCGGGGATTCAAAGCTTGTAGTTCAGCAAATTAGTGGGCAAAGTCAATGCTTGGATGGGAAGTTGAATGAATATCGTGAGAAATGCATGGATATCATTAGAACTTTAAATACTTTTTGTATCAGTCATGTATCCAGGGAGGATAATGTAAAGGCTAATGCTTTGGCCCAGCAAGCCTCAGGTTATGATGTGAGACATGGAAAATTTGTTGTAAAGGAAAGGCCGTTGATGTGTGCTGTTTTAGATGTTAAAGCATCTGATAGCGATTCGGCCAGAAGGGATGATGCTGGGGTGGCTGATTGGAGATGTGTTCTGATTAATTATATAAGGGATCCTAACAGCGTCAGAGATAGAAAGACTCGGCGTCAAGCTTTGAAGTATACATTGTTAGATGACGAATTGTACCGCCGAACTATTGATGGTTTGTTATTGAAATGTTTGAGTGAAGAGCAAGCTAGAGTGGCTATGGGCGAAGTGCATGAAGGGATGTGTGGAACGCATCAGTCGGCACATAAGATGAAGTGGATGTTAAAGAGGGCAGGTTTTTATTGGCCGACCATGCTAGAAGATTGTTTCAGATATTATAAAGGGTGTGAGGCTTGTCAGAGATTTGGTGATATTCAATTGGCACCGGCTAGTATGTTAAATCCTATAATAAAGCCGTGGCCATTTAGAGGATGGGGTTTGGATTTCATTGGTGAGATACATCCTTCGTCATCTAAAGGGCATCGTTTTGTTTTGGTGGCAACTGATTATTTTACCAAGTGGTCAGAAGCTGTACCGTTGAAGAACATGACTCACAAGGAGGTGATTAATTTTGTATTGGAACATATTGTATATAGATTTGGCATTCCACAAACATTGACTACAGATCAAGGAGCTTCATTCATGTCACATCAATTTAGGGAGTTTGCTGAATCTCTGAAAATAAAGTTGTTGAATTCATCACCATATTATGCCCAAGCTAATGGACAGGCTGAATCCAGCAACAAGATTTTAATTAAGCTGATCAAGAAGAAGATAGAAGAAGCTCCAAGAAGATGGCATGAGGTGTTGTCAGAAGCATTGTGGGCTCACAGGATTTCTAAACATGGCGCCACCAAGGTAAGTCCTTTTGAACTTGTTTATGGTCAAGAAGCTGTACTTCCTGTTGAGATAAATTTGCAAGCTTGTAGAGTGGCTCGACAAAATGCTTTAGCGGCTGTAGAATATAATGATTTAATGATGGATAGGATAGATGAGATACCCGAAAGCCGTTTTAAAGCATTAAGGGAGATTGAGAAGGAAAAACTGAAAGTAGCAAAAATGTACAATAGGAAGGTTAAGGAAAAATCGTTTCAGATTGGAGATTTGGTATGGAAAACGATATTACCTATAGGGGCTAAGGATAACAAATTTGGTAAATGGTCACCTAGTTGGGAAGGGCCATATAAAGTTGTTGGTATTGTACCTGGGAATGCTTATTTTGTTGAGACATTGCAAGGGGAGAAGGTGAATAAGGCTCTTAATGGTAAATATTTGAAGAAATATTTTCCTAGTGTTTGGCAGGGTTCGTAATCTTAGCTTCTGGACGATGAGCGTGTATAATCGTCTTTATGGCTGTAATACTGAAAATCAATGTAATATCAATTTTTGGACGATGAGTGTGTATAATCGTCCTTATTGCTGTAAAACTGAAATATTTTTCTAGTGTAGCAGGGAGCATGATGAAATCTTTAATTATGGACGATGAGAGTATATAATCGTCTTTATTGTTGTAAAGCTGAAATATTTTTCAAGTATGGCCGGGAGCATGACAAAGTCTCAATTTCAGGACGATGGGTTTGTATAATCGTCCCTATGGCTGTAAACTTAAATGGTGCTAAATTGTGTTTTTCAGCACATCTTCTTTGCTTGAAAAACAGGGGGGCATGTGTTGGTGGTTAATTTTGGCAGGTGGTTTCCTTTGCAAGAGTTCCAAGTGCTGGAGTCTAATGCCTTGCAAGATGATCAAGTTACATGGTCTTCTTCATGAAGTTGGGTGGCCTGCAGTGAGTTACATGGTCACTGTGTAAGCTACGGTGGTTTTTCCTCTGAAGTTACGTGGTCTTGCTAGAGAGTTACGTGGTGATTTCTTCTACAGAGTTACATGGTTTACATGGTAGCTGTCAGTGTTTGCTTGGAATATTCAGAGAAGGAATAGCTCTGTTGGCGAGTTTCTGAAGAAGACCTGTGACGGTCATGTGGTCAGGTGAAGACTTACGTGGTTTCTTGTTGGAGTTACGGGGTGTTCATTGATGCTTGATGGAGTTACATGGCTAGTTTACATGGTGGTTGCTAGTTTTGCTTCTGTTCGTCAGAGAAGAAATAGCTCTGCTTGCAAGTTTCAGTGTCTTTTTGTTTCAGAGAACGAGCCAACATACCAGAAGTTAATTGGAGCCATAAGCAGATGTGAGCGGAAGGCTTTGGCGGTGGACAGGGATTTGTACGATGGTGATTCGATGAAGGAGTCCGAGTCTTATTGGAGATAATGGTGTGCGTGAGTTTTAGGATAAGTTGTTAGCTAGAATATTCAGTAGTTACGATCTTGGAACTTAGTCCAAGTTGGTTTGGAGTCCAGTTAGGTTCGGGAGTCAGTTTTAGTCATTTTTGTGTTGGAGTCTGTTACGGAGTCTGTACTTAAATACTCAGGTCTCGGTAGGGAAAAAGACCAGAGAAAAATCAATCGATACTTTCGTTTCTTTTTGCATCTGTTATTTCGTTCTTCGTATTCTTTGGTGTTTTGACGAGAAAAACACTCGAGCTTCCCTGCGAAACTGGGAAATCTTTACTGGTTTGCCGTGAAAACCAGTCGCCGCTGTTGCGAAAGTACAGTATCTATCTTGTTGTTGCCTGACGAAATTTTGTTGAGCAACAGCGTGCCGTGGCGTCGCAGTCCCTGCCGCCCGACAGGAACGCTCGCCGTCCAGAGAAAAGCTAAATAGTCCAGAAAAACGCACGAGCGACGAGTGATCTCAATTCCCATGTCAACTCGTGAAGCAAACGGCCGGTCACACGAGCTGCCTGCAAACCATGGCTATTATGTAGGAAACCGAAACCGCATCCAAAGCGGCTGTGATCTATCTATCTATCTATCTATCTATCTATCTATCTATCTATCTATCTATACAGATAATCAAGCTGACTAGGAGAGGATGCCTAAGCGCAACGCTGGCTGATGCGGGCGGGCGCGGCCAGGAGAGCGCGCACGTCTCCGGCTCTCCGCGCATTCACGGTGCCGTGGCTGCAGGTGCTGTTGGAGAGGTTTGTCCGCTGGCGCAACGGAAAGTTAAAACACCGTGCCGTGGCAGGCCCTCCCGCGCGACGCGATCAGGACAACCTGTCGTCGTCGTTCTTGCGCGCGGGCGAGTCGGCCGACGAACCAGCCAGTTGTTGTTGTTGTACCTGCCCGGCTGGCCTGCAATCCACGCCGCAGCCGCATGGGCGGCGTTGCCTTTCCCTTGGAGAGATTACAGATGACTCACACGAACAGTCCAGAGAAAAGCATAACAGATTTAGAGAAACGCACGCTGGTTTGTTATACCTTTTCATCATTTTGTGTGATTAGAAAACAAAGTTCGCTCTGCATTGTTTCGATAAGCAGCCCACAGAATTCATGACCTCCGCACAAAAGCAATGCACATGATTGTGCGTTTCATGCTGGAGGGCTAGCATTGTATCAATGAACATAAGATAATTCCGTCAAAATCATTTTTAATGGAAATGGTGAAAACATATTTTTATTTGGTGGAGCCTCCGTCATACGATGTTTATCAGCTAGGCCCTCGAAAAATTATGCAATCAAAGACGCACTGAAAATACAAACCCTATATGTACAATAAATGTAATGAGCATTTTGTATATACCATTGTGACGAAAAAGATCTTGACACAAAATTAATGATGGTGAGTTAGTATAGCATGGTCTATAAAAATAGATAACCATCTAAGCAAGCCAACACTAAAATAAAATATACATAACAATTGGTAAACTTTGAAAAATAAAATTAAAATTACTACAAAGTAGATAAATAATTATTTTTACATAAGATTGCACTCATTTTATACGCCAATGATGAAAACTAGTCGAGCACAGGAAAAACAAGGTGCTCTTTACTTTTTCGCTAACGACACAATACACGTCATTGTGGTCGTGGCGAGTATATCCTCTGCTAGCCCCCCGGCTATAAATAGCATCAGTGTCATCGATCGCTCTGCCTCATTGCTGAAGTGTGGATGTTAGCGATACCATAAGTGCTTCAAAGTAAATGCCAGTTAACCCATATCCATCCTCCCCAAACCAATGTAGGCATGGACTTGGCCACCAAGCTGACCATGTGCCGTGTCTACATTGATTGGTACCCTGTCCCCATGAAGCAGTACTCGTCGTCGTGGCCGCACCAGTGGCTGGGGCACCGGCTGTGGGCATCCATGCCGGTGGCATTCCGGGACTACCTTT